>VUQS01061171.1:7913-26655 GCA_015108495.1 Heterochromis multidens
GTTATCGCTCTTGGCTCACAATGGGCTCACCAACTGCTTTTCGCTAACAGGGCCCAGCAATCATGGATGGGGAAATAGTATCCACCATGTGCGAATGGCAAATGGACAAAGGTCTGATGTGTATCAGAGACTGCCGAGCAGAGAGGTGCAGTGTGGCATGTGGATGCAGGCTGGAGTCCACTACTAGAAACAAATCCTGATGCTTACGCTTTCAGTAGTGAGTGTCATTACATGTAATAAGTTAAAATTAATTACTTAAAGCAAGAAAAACATGGAGAACTATAATAATAATAATACATTTAATTTAAGGCGCCTTTCTAGACACTCAAGGACACCGTACAATGAGACAAATAAGCAACAATGACAAAAAATGAAAGAGAAACATAAGCATATGTAAATAGATAATTGCAAGAATGGAATGTAATCAAGGAGAAAACGCAGTCATAAACAGGTGGGTTTTCAGTTTGGATTTGAAGAGTGGGAGTGAGTCGATATTTCTGAGATCAGATGGTAGTGAGTTCCAGAGCTGGGGAGCAGAGTGACTAAATGCTCTGCTCCCCGTGGTAGCAAGACATGCAGAGGGAACAGTCAGACGAATGGAGGAGGAGGATCTAAGGGTGTGGGAAGAAGTGGCAACAGGGAGGCCAGACAGGTATGGAGGAGCAAGGTTATGGATGGCCTTGAATGTTAACAGTAAAATTTTGAAAATAATACGGAACTTAACTGGAAGCCAATGAAGCTCCTGCAAAACAGGGGTGATATGATGAGTGGAGGGGGTTCTAGTAATAAAACGGGCAGCCGAATTCTGGACCAGTTGAAGCTTAATAATAGTTGATGGCCACAAAATCTAAATGGTACACAAAAAAAGTGGAATAACCAAACACAAGCTGACAGTTTTTTTCCTCACAAATTGCTCAAGAAACATCTAATGTACTGTACTATGCAAAAGTCTTCAGTCAGACCTCATTTCTTTATATTTTTCTAGGAAAATGGAAACCATTGCAGCGATTTCTTGAAACATGTGCAAACATACATGGAAATACAGTATATAAGGCAAAAACAAAGTTTGTAATTTCTTTAAGTAGTCTTCAGGAATAGTTCTCCAGGCTCCTTGAAGGACATTCAAAGCTCTTCTTTGGATGTTGGCTGCCTTTTGTTCTGTTCTCTGTCAAGATGACCCCACACGCTATCACCAACTGCTTGCTCATAGGGGGCCGTCTGACTGTTGGGGTTTTCTCTGTATTATTGTAGGGTCTTTACCTTACAATAAAACCTTGAGGTGACTGTTGTGATTTGGCGCTATATAAATAAAAATGAATTCAATTCAATGACAGTGTGTCAAGATCATTGTCATGCTGAAAAATGAAGCCGTACATATTAATGACTATTTCAACAAAAAAGCAGCCA
Source organism: Heterochromis multidens (assembly GCA_015108495.1). Classification (NCBI taxonomy): domain Eukaryota; kingdom Metazoa; phylum Chordata; class Actinopteri; order Cichliformes; family Cichlidae; genus Heterochromis; species Heterochromis multidens. Next base: position 9,321 of record VUQS01061171.1, read on the forward strand.
ATGTTTATTGAAAATTTTTGAAAGACCTTCCGAAAGCCTGGAGAACTACTGCTCAAGATTACTTTAAAAAATTACCAGTCTGGCTCCTCAAGATTTTTGCTCAGTACTGTAGTTCAACAGTTACATTCTGCAAAATAATCACTGGTGGAGGCTTTTAACAGGTGCTCTATGGAGGTCCTCATCAGCATCAGCACTAATTTCCTTTTAGTTTAGCTTCCTCTAGACAGAAACAGGGGGACAGTACTGACATTGGCATGTTCTGTCCAAAGTTAGCAATCTGAAGGTTAAACTGATACGGAAGTATTAGAGTTGGTTTTACTTTTGATGAGAAATTTCTCATGATCTCATGTATATTACCATAATTTGTTCTCCAAAGTCATCATTGCAATGTATATAGCACAGAGTTCAGTTTTCACATTATTGTGTAATAGTTTAATGGCATTCTTTAATTGCTTTTTAACAGTAGGAAAGCTTCCATTACAGGCTCCACTGCTGTGTGTTACTGGAACATTTGTCCTCACAAGAAAGGCTATGTGAACCATTGGAGAACAACAATTACTCACTAATATGTTTCATGATGGTATCACATGGATAAATAATCATATTGTGTGGAAACAGATGGCATTAAAACACAATTTGAGAAAAGCGTTTTGACCAAACTGGTCTGGACCTTAGGGGCGTACTATGAAGGGAGATTAATGGCTTAACAAGGTATGCTGAGCATAAAGCCAGAGAATTAAATGTCACAAAGGCACCTCTCCTTTTCTATGGCAAGTTATGCTCATAACCTGGTCTGGAGCAGGTTATGTTTGGGTTTTCAAGGGTCTGGAAGTGCCACATTTTCTCAAATTCTTTTGAGAATATGCTCTAAGAGTAACAGAGATTCTCAGCGGAGAGAATAAGTTATATCCAGTATGCCTGCCTGTTAAGCCATGCATTAGTAATTCCACCAAAGAAGGGTGTGGTAAATCAATAAGATCAATTTCACTTTGATTTGGCAAAAAACTAAAATGATTTTAATATTGACTTCATGACAGGACAGTGTCAGACCTAAATGCACTTCTTGAGAGATAATGTTTAAATGGATCCAGTTTAAAGTTTCAGAGCTCTAATGTGCAGCTATCACGTTAGAAATAAACACCAGCACCGAGAGTGTGCTGGTAAAATCAATATATTAACTTGTTTAACGAGACTGATAATCTTCCGCAGGGTTGTTCTCTTGCTTTATTTGCAGTACATGTATTACTGGTTTTTTTTTTTAGGATCCTTTATAACTGTCCATGACCTGTTCCTCTTTAATGGACTATCAATTTGTATGGACGATGATTCAAAAGACACATCAAATCCCCCCTTTTATGTGAGAGCCTGAAGCAGAAAACCTGATGCCCATTATCTCTTATTAGGGTTTTAGGTTTTGTTGACCTAACTAACACAAAGCAAAGCACGGCCAAGTCGAACTTGCTTCATAGTACATAGTACCACCCTCTTAACTGGTCAAGTGTTGTGTGTTATCAGCAGGTTATACACAGGTATTACATACATTTGCAGCTACTGTGTGTGTGTGTGTGTGTGTGTGTGTGTGTGTGTGTGTGTGTGTGTGTGTGTGTGTGTGCGCGCGCGCATGTGTGTGCGATAGAGAAAGCCTGCTAGATTGTCTGCAGTGTAGATGCATGTCATGGTGCAAAAGATGGCGATGAAGCAAGAAAGGCCATTATTCTTCGGTGACACCTGCTTGAGCCTCAATACATCCCAGCTGTGGCCATGACAACCAAGCTGCTCTCTGGGAACAAATGTTAAGTGCCACTGACCCCTGGGAACAGAATGCATACATGCCACACTCATACACAATGTGTGCTGCCAGAATCTTTCAAATGCAGAATCAAACACATAATGTATGAAGTGACTGACTACCACCACTTGCATGAAGTCACTTTCTCTTTACGGGCATACTTAAGCGCAGGCCTTGCAACCGTGTACCCACATACATGCATCTCCTCCCAAGAAGCCAGACGATGGGTGTTTGCCTTTTTGGCCAAGAATTACATGAGCTTTAATGTAATTACAGGAGCAGCAAGGACAGACTCTCTCTGCTTATTGCTCTTTCCTGGGTCCCCTTGAGAGCGACAGACAGGAACATGCACAGAGTATTTGTCCAATCTCTAATGACAACGGCACACCCATTCCACGGTAATCCTTTCATTTCTGTCTGCTCGCGGGAGAGAGACAGGGAGGTGAATGCGATGTCTGTGAGTATGTGTGCGTATGTGAGGGGGTGGAGGATTGATGAGGAGTGAGAGGAGCAGACAGTGATGGAGTGAGGGGATGTAAAATTTGCAGGATTGAGGCATAATAATAGCTGACAAGGGCGATATTGGGCAGAATACAAGTCATTATTTAAAAAGGTCATCTGGAGTAGTAGGAGCTTGGTCACGGTCTGCTTTTGTTAGGGGTTAGAGAAGGAATTTTTTTTTTTTAAATTGAAACATAGCTCACTGTCTCTCTCACCCTTACATACATACAAGGCTGTTTAGTGATGGAAATTCTCCAGACGTGCCGCACCAAGGCACCTCTCTTGGGGTTGGTAACCATAAGCACGCAAACACATATTCTCCTGGTCTTGTTTACAGAAAACAGGTTCAATAAATAGATTAGAACATTTTAAATATCATTTAGAATTGTAAAACCTAAGACTGTAAAAACCATCATGCACACACCACATTTGGGAGTTAAGAGTGACTTTTTAAACAGTTTGCAGTGAAATGAGTTACACTAGCAGATAAACATTCGCTGTGCTAATTACCTGCGCAAATGGCTTGGCTGGTGATCAATTGCAACTTTATAGATGCACCAGCAGAAGCAGCCAAACAGACTGACGTAGTGTTGTGCTCAACATGGCAGCAGCCATCTTGTCAGTATTTTCAGCAGTTCTGAATAAAGATGAGAGATTTTCATCCATTTCCCAGCTCTTTAAACTTGTTTTTTTTTCTCCCACCTATCTGCCTCAATCTATATCTCCCTTATCTCATCCTCCTAAAGTCACAGTTTTCTGCCTCTCCCACCTCCCCATTGATCCTCCCACCCAGTTTCTACCTCCTGGATGATATCCCAGTGGGTGTCCGTCATTCCGCAGTACAGTACAGCCAGAAAGAAACTGTTTGTTTAATGTTAATGGCAGCCAGATGCCTGGTCTGCCACCTTTTGGAGTCATTGTGCATCTCAATGACAGTAGAGTCATTGAAGAAAGAAAGAAAAAGATGAGGAGGGGGCATGCCAACAGATGTCTCATCATAGCATCTGCTGTGAAAGCACAATAGGAAGGCATAAAGAAAGGAAGATTAAAATTTGACAATGACAAATTAATTTGAAAACTAATTGATTATCACAAGCTGAATTCATTAGCGCTTTTACTACACGATTGCTCCGACTGGCTGTAATTAAGATGCTGTGAAGTCAGAGCGACGTATGCAGATTTAGAAACAGGATTCATTGGTTCAGGTGAGACACAGTGCTAGATATCATGATTAGGGTTTATTCTGTCTTTTTGTAAAGAAGGTTGCACACTTCCTTACACTGATATATACTCTCATATGCTTATTCATGTAACACCAAAATGATTGTACACAGAACCGTACAGTCCACTGACCACACCATCAATGATCCTGGACTAAAAATAGGGCACTTGACTGTATATGTTCTATTTCAGTGTGCTAATAAAGATCCAAATTAGCAAGAATATATTTTTTAAAATGTGAAAAAATGACACTGACACCCTTAACAACAGCAGCTTTACTGTGTTCTATTTCAGCAGAAGGCTCCAATGTAATTGCCTGATTTTAACAATATCAGCGCGGGGTGATTCAGTCCATCACCATTCGGTCAATCACATTCACCAACCACAGAGATATTCACATAAGTACCTCCGCCCACACATCCAGTGCACAGACTATTTCCCATCCTTTCCCAACCTCCAGCAACACTCAAGTGCAAACACACATTCTGACTGCTTTGCAAGCAACCAACAGGACTTGCTTAGAGTGCTTTTACAATGGAATTATGCCACTGCCTCTCACATGATTAGCTCTTGACTGGGTCAGCACATCAGGCCCTGCAGTGTGAAAGCACAGATAATATATATAAGGCCGCGCAAACTCTCTTACGCCATCAAATTAGCAACACACAAGCACAAACAATAAGAATCCGTCAAACATGCTTTAATCTACACCAGGCAAATGCAAGCTGTAGGCTCTAATTTGTTTTTGCTACACTTGAACTCACTCATTGAATTTTAGTGGTCAAAACACCAGCAATGTCAAATACAGCACTGTGCAATTAACACGGTAGAAAGAAGGTGCCGTGTCAGTGTTAAGTAATGTACCAGATAAAAGAAGAAGTCAAACATGACTTATTTCTCTTTATAAGCTTTGGAACAACCTCTGGGATAAGCAGGAAAGCGTGGTCAAAAAGTCAGGTCCACCGTGGTTAAAAAGTGTTGGTGCATAAGAGATGGGCACAGGAATTTTTTTTTTTTAATTAAAAAAGACATATTTTCTCAGTTTCAACTATTTTATTGTCTTGCAAACTTTGCATCTTCCTTTGACAAATATTCACAATAAACATTAAATGTATTTAATATATATGTATATAAATATGTATTTAAAATGCATGGTACAAAAAAATCAAAACAAATTATTTTTGATGAGATTGGATTTTAACTTTTCCCTAAGGTACTAGCAGGGCTTTTCCTGGCTTTCAGTAGGTGCTTAGGGAGTAATAACATGGTAGTAAGCATGATTCCAGGGTAAAGTAAAGGCAATGAGTCTGTTACCTTTTTTTGACAGAAATCTTTGCATTTTCTTATTATTTCTGAAAATTTAATAGCAAAAAGTACAACATGGAGGGGATTTTCATCTGTGAAGGAGAAGCCCTGATCGATGCTGCTTAAGTCAATCTGATGAAACCGTGGGTCCTTTTTTTTTTTTTTTTTTTTTTATCTGGAGATGAACAACACTTCATGTCTAACTGCTCAAGTGTCAAGTGACCACAATATCCTGACCTCAGGCAGTGCTGCGGGGGTGCCAATTGACAACAGCCATGACCATATGTGGGAGTGTATGCGCCGCATATCTGTTTGTGTGTTTCATTTATGCGAAATATTCTGTGTGTACTTGTGTATCACAGTATCTGTTGTAAAGCCAGCTTCGGGGCACATAAAGAGCCTTTCATCAAGAAAGTTCACATTTGTTATTTGTCTCGCTCAAGCCCTCCAGGCCACTGGCAGGCTGACTCAGACAAAGGTCAGCAATTAATGCTCAGATTTAGTGTATTTATTAAACTGTGACCCATGCTTCTTTCATTTTGTTAAATCACAGTGTGAAATAAAGAAAACACCGTGATCAATTTGTGAGAGGATATACATAACACAAGATCTTTGGAGCCTGTTACAGATCTATTATGCATACCTCATTGCATGCAGTAATTGCTTTCTTTTTTTTTCCAAATGGCCATTAAGATATGTAGCCCCACAGAAACAATGCAAACAGCATTACATTAGGAACCAATATGAATTAAGAGGCTGGCCATTTCCTCTTCCTGCACAGAAGATGATATAATCCTATTTTGGGATCCCCATCTAACAGCCCTACGCATCTCTTTCTCTCTCGCCTCACTCTCTGATTCTCCCCTGAGATCCTGTTCATTCTATGAGAAGGGCCGCTGCACATTGATCCCCACTATCTGTGTCGGGTCAGTGAATACAACCACACTCAGCACTTTCTATATGCCTAGAGAGTGCCAGAACTGCCACATGCTGCTTTTCCCTACTCACTCTGAATATTCACCCTCTCCTAGGAATGGTGACAGGCAATCTCTGCTGACCCTCCTGGGTCACCAATTTGGCACTAAATACTGTGGGTGTCGCACATTTAAATAATACATGGCATCAGACCCCTTTTGAAAATACAAGACGTTCAGAGGTGGTGCTGCATTTACATGTGTCAGATTATTATACAAAGAAGCTTAAAGGTGAGTTCAGCGTGTGAACCAGTAAGCTCAGTAAATGGTACTCTGAGAGGCTCTCCCCCCGAATAAACACAAAAAATGGCCGACACTAAAAACAAAGGGCTGTTGCTAAAACAAATTTTCCTCAACCCCAACAAGAGTATCAGCTTTGAACCAGCTCACTTTGACTTAAGACCTATGCTTAGCAGAACAGTAACCTCCATTATGGAAATGGCTTTTAACTGAAAACTTTACTTCTTGTGACAAAATGACAGAATGCCTACACACACTAAGCGGGGGGGGGTGCTCAGCATCCTGTGGTTTCGGGCTCGCCATCATGCGCACAAATATGACATGTCGCATCTAGCCCTCTGAGAAGAAAAGGAGAAGAGGCTTATACTGCATCTGTGTGCAATGTCTCTGAACATAGGTCATTTCTAGCAGTTACAGGAGGCCAATAGTATTACATGAGCAGAAAGTCATACTATAAATAGCTGCATACTGTATGTGTTGCACTGGACAGACAAGATGTGCATCTCAAACTGCAACTAACTGGGTGTCTTTGTGTTTGTATTGATTTGTGTTAAAAAAAAAAGAGTTCACTCTTCTCTGCAAGAATATAGGCATCATAACACAAAGTCCAGCTATTACTGCACAATTCTAAGTGTGCATGAATGAATCAATTCAAATTCATAACGCTTCAGTCATAATTTTCATGGTATCAACCTTTGCCTTGTTGATTTTATAGCTTTTGTCTCATACGATTTACAAGCTGAATAAAAGTTGTCACTGCATTCAAAACTTTCCACCACTGTTCTGCTAAAATGGGATCTTTTCCTGAGTGGCCCCTCTCAAGGGCCTGTCACTCATCCTATAAGCCGGTGAACTAGCGTAGCTTAGCCTAGAACCCTTTCATTGCCCAAAGTCTCCCTTCCATCCTCTTCCAGTGCCTCCTGTCCTCTCCAAAGCTTTGATCCTCTAAGCCTGCAGAGTTACAGTATCAGTCCATGGTTACACTAAAATCCACACTCACACATCTAGCTGCAGTAAAGGACCAACTCCTGCTCCACCGTTAAGCCTTCTAGTTGATATAATCCATCCTGCTTCTTTTCTACCTCAAATGCTCTGTTTTTTTTAAAGCAAAGATGCCTCAGTCTGCTGCATTTTCTATTCTGCTGAAACATCTCAGGAGTTGGCTCTCAGTCTGGTCAAACTAATTTGAAACCACCTCGCATTAGAGCCTCATCTCTAGGCATTCCACGGTAGAATATCTGCTCTACTTCCATTAGCTGCCTCTTCAATCCACCAAACACTAGCTCACTAGCCTCAGCTCTCAGGCCTTTTACTGCAGGATGGCTCCTGAGTGCCTCCCCATCATCAGCATCACCACCACCACCCAGTTCTACACCACAGGAGGATGGACCGGGCCTGCTCAGTCAACCCATGGCTCCACTGACAGGGGATAAAGGGATAAAGAGCCTGTGCTCGGGGACTGATTACTTACATCTGCCGGGCTAAATCCCAGTGCCCACACATACACAGACACATGTGTACAAACACAACGCAGGCACACACTTGGCCTGCTGCTAGCTGCAACAAACGCACTCATGCATGTATTGTTTTCTGACATAAGCATGTGCTATGTGGAAAGTTGAGTCCATGCCTTTGTTTGTGAGTGTGTGTTTAGGTTTTTCATTCATGTGTAAGTTAAACATGATATTGCAATAAATGTACAATGAAAACACATATACTGGTAATAGCACAGCCATCACTAATTTCACATTATTGGCCCTATAAACATGTCAGCGGCTCTAAAAGCAATATAGTCAATGCTACAGTGATATCCCCTCCCAGGCAAAGGTCTTCTCTACCTGTACATGCTTATTATTGTTCAGAATCACAAATAGCAGTATCTCATATCTTGAGATGTTAGTGGAATCATATTTTCCCCTGAAGTTTCAGTTTCTTTATTTTCTGCAAACATACAATAAGAATATTCAGTAGCAGTGATATGCTTCAATTTGCACTTGGTCTATTGTTGACTTTAACCATGGCAGTCTGAGCCAAATGATTTCACTTGTAAATATACTATAAGTTATTGGCAGGGCATTCTCGCTCTCTCCTTTTATCTTTTTTTCTAGTTAAATGTCCTTCATAGCGCAATCTGCAGTGTAGTAACAACTTAACAACAATGCATTTATAAGATCTGCTGTTAATAGAATATTATGGAGGTTTTACTGCAGTCATCTAATATTTCTATTCAGTCGTTTCCAAAAACATGATCAGAACTTGGGAGTTTCCCTTGCCCCAGCTACAAAAAACAACCTGAAATACCACTGGGTTGCAATTGTCACAGTGTAATGGAGTTTAGCCTTTGACCACAAAGTGATCAAATAGCAATGTTCTCATGACTTCCCATTGAGTGACAGTATTAGAAAGCTGGCATCACTATCAGGCATTTCCAGCAAGCATGTGTCAGGCTGGCCCACTGACCTCTTGCTTCCAGCCCATCTTTCTTTCCAGGGGAATAGAAGGAGAAAAATCATAACTCTCATAACAGCACATTAATCCCAAGGTCTGAGCACATGCCGCCTCTGAGGGCTCACCCCTGTAAACAGGGACGCATGTGCTCTTTCACATGGACACACCTGTGCACATACAGTATTGAAAACCTACTGATATCTAAGGCAGGGGGACAGTTATACTGACATGGTATAATAAAAGAGATCTGGCTCAACCAAAGACTATAAAACAGATAGATATAGTTATAATTTATTTAATATTGGGTCACCTAAATATGTCTTGTTGAAATTTATAGAGATTTGGCAAACTATCAAGGCAGTGGCTTGATGGCAAATTAAACTCCTCAGCTGCACAGTGTGCACTCAGAAGCATCGAAATTACTTAAGCCTAAAGGGCCACTATACTGTTGAGTCAAATAACTGAAGTGTAAATAGATTATGGAGAACAAACTATTGTCTACACTTGCATAGATTTAGCAACTTCAAGAGGACTTCAGCTGGAGTTGTTAGTGTTATCAAATAAATAGATCTTAATTTGGAGCTTGAACACTGTGATATTCAGCTCTTTTCAAGGGTGCCAGGATTCAGGAGAAATCGTACAACCAATTACCGCCATCTTCAGGCACAAGGAAAACCAGCCCTTTAATCGTTAGAAAGATACACTGATTCATGAGCCCGCTTATAAAGTGGCCACTGCAAAAAGAGCGAATTCAATGATTTTATTAAAATCACTTTGGTTGATGATGACTGCAGTAACCATTAAAGCACTGAAAAGTGTGCACCTAGAGTTCCCAGATAATGCAGTGCCTCATGATAGCACCTTGCATTTTAAATGCACTATCAACGACCAGCGACAGCAGCTAAAATGAGGAAGACGAGGCAGACACGTACATCATGTTTATGTAGGGGGAAAGCCCTACAGTTGACTTTTGCGCACTGAAAAAAACACCCTCACCAACAACGAGGCTCCGCAGATGCCAAGCATGACAGAACCCAGCGTTCCCCCTTGGAGGGACACTCTGTGGAGCTCTGCGGGGCAATGCGCGCACCATACACACGTGCACAGGCTGACAGTTCGCGCGCGCGCCCACACACAGGCACATACACACATACAGGCCATATACAAATGTTTTAAGCACGCCCGAGCCAGCCGGCGGCAGCTTAGTGGACAGATTTAGTCTGTATGTTTACCTCGGTGTCGTATATTTTGGTGATGAGTGAGAATGAGTACTTCCCGGACTCCCTTATGTGTTGGATGGCCAGCTGAACCGCTGGCTCGATTCCTTGGCTGATGCTGCTCATCAGGGCCGACTCGTTCATGGGCATAAGAACCATTATGGGCAAGTTTTCCCCGTCCCTGGTGAACCAGCTGTTGTCCTGTCCGTGTTTGGTGCGGTCGTTGCACACCTTGGCTAGAGCAGGGTGAAATAGCAAAACAGAGAGGAGCAGGCATCCCGTCGGGAGGAACATCTCCCAGCCGCTGCAGTCCCTCCGGGCTGGAGCCATGCTACTGTGCAAGGTGACCAAATGAAATCCCACCGTGCCCTCACTGCTTGGGCATCGCAAATTCGGGCTCGTCCGGGATGCTCAAACGCCCGCCCGTCAAGGAAATATTAATTCAAAACAAAACAGACACGAAATCCGCAGCAGCCCCTGCAGTGGGCAAACTCGTCCTAAGGATTACGACTGCAAACTGTGAAAATATTTTTACTCTATAACAGTGCCTCTGTAAGAATATTCCAAGGGCGCAGAGATTCGCGTTGCAGAGGGAGAGCTATTGCCTGTCGGTGTCCGTCATCCAAACGATCTCCTGTCAAAACAACCCTCTAATTCTACACCCCTTTTCACCTTTAACGTGAACCACTTGTCTAAAAAAACAAAAATGTTCTGAAGGATGTCCCCTCAAAAATCTCGTAAATTCGGATACAAATCAATCACTCGTGTTGACAGTTCTTGCAGATACAAAATCACCTCCGAAGTAAATTCCCAGCCAAGAGATGCCAACTGTGGGCATCCCCACCAAACGCGGCGCTCAGTCGGACAAATTTCAAGATAAGGGACGGAGACGGAATACAGACTAAAAACAAACAGGGCTGATGCTGAAAGCTTGACCGCAGAGGTCCGGGGAGGAGATGTCGAGAGCGTCTGCCTTGACAGCCTGTGGGACTGTGAATCTCATCTCCGATGGTGCGTCAGAGAAGCGCTGAACCCTTTGCTGCTGCCGCTGCTGCTGCTCACCGTGCGCGCAAGAGGGAGCACTGAATGTGGAGGAGGAGAGGAAACGAGAAAGGGAAGGGGAGGAGGGTGAGACGGATACACCAGCGTGGTAGGAAGGCTGCATAGGTTTGATGCAGGGCAGACTCATCAGAGCCTTGACAGCCAAAGGTGATTTACTGAGCCTTTACGTGTAAGAGACAGACGACATGTCAGACATACATGGAGCAGACCAGTTAAAATCTATGAGCTGTATACATGTGGAGGCTTATAGCTGCGATATGTTGCATGACGCGCACTCACAAGTGACATTAAAAACATTTCTGAATTTTTAGTTACTCATTAAGAATGCCGATTTTCGTGATATTCTACAGCCTGAAGAAGAAAACGGGTTTCCCACTGATAAATAAACACCAAACACATATATAGAATCTGTGAAGGGTGGATGGATGGATGGATGGATATGTTAAACATAAACATAGGGACCTGGACTCTGTGTTTAGATTTAGTGGAATATCTCATAAACAGTGCGACCACGGAAACACTACTAAGTGCTTGTGTATGAGGATGTCCCATTAAAAGTGAGAGAAATTAATTGTAAATAATAAATAAATAAATAAAACACTTGGAAAACACTGGATTCAAAGCCACAAATTAGAGTAACTAAGAAAGTTTTTCAGCACCATGGACAGCGCACGATACTGAACAGCACCCGGCAGTAGCGTAGCTGAAGTTGCCTCTACTTCCATTGTCACGTGTACATTAGCCCTTTGCCTCTATCGCCTCAGGGCAGAGGATACACATTCTTATTCATGTCCATATGTGCAAATATTACATTTCTCCGGAAGTAAAGTGGTCCAAAAAAAAAAGAAAAGGCAATCATTGCAATAGTTTGCAGCACATCTCTTGGTATTGTTAAACACACGTGGGAAGAGAAGAGAATATGCTGCTGGGGGTAACTCTTCACCACACGTGGGAAAAATATGGAGGCCTTTCGAGTCATCAGCTGCAAATGTATCTGAAAACAGAGGCAGTTTGACCTACACAGTTGTATCACATACACAGTTACAGTAAGCGTCAAGGGGTTCGTTAAAAACGCATATGAATGAAAGCACAAATAGGAATGTAATGTATTTCCCCAATGTGGCACATGGCATGAATATTGTCTCACTGGAAAGTCAGAGGTGCGAAGTGAGCATTGCTCTACATTTTCCAAGCAATAGAGATGAAGCAATAGCTTTACTTTCATGATGAGATGCCGAAGCTGAAGTGCAACACAACTGAAAAGATGCAGGGCTTTTCTATTTTCAACAATGCTGGTAATTCAGAATTTTTAATCACCCTTCCAAAGATAATTTCACTATATGCAGTAGTAACAAAATAAACCACTTGCAAGCATTACATTTTTCCAAATGAACTCACTCTGTAGGCTCAGCAGCCAATTTCCTTCATCATTGTGGGCTTAAAGCATCAAACTCTGATGGTCGATAGGCCTCTGCCATATTGACCATGCTTCTTAAAACACGGGTCACTTATTACAAGGCCAGGCAGCTCCAATCACACAGCACACAAAAGAAAATTGTTTATAGCCCTAAAGAGGACTGGTGGAATATCTACATTTCTCTCTTTCTGTCTTTCTGACAAGAACACCATTTGCATAAAAGATTTACCCAAATAAGACATCTTAATTTTAGGAACGCCAGATGGGAAATTTCTTGTTGTTTGAGGCTGATTACTGTCTTGACCCATCTTTTGACCTGTGAGGTCAAACATGTTTGAAAGTTAAACAACAACTGGCTGAGGACAGAAGAAAAAGAAAAGTTGGCTTTAATCAAAGGGCAAGAGAGTATAAAACAGTCAACAAAACGCTAAAATAAAGGAGGTGAGTTAAATCAAAAAGTATAAATTCTATATGATTTGCATTCATCTGCACAGAGCTTTATTTTCCCTCTATTTTGGTAGTTATCCTTTTTTATCTACTCAGAAAAGTCCAGATGAAGAAGTAGGTCAAGTCATCAGCCCATCTGTTTGTTTTGTACTAGACAACAATCCCTCCTTGCTCAAAACAATCTTCCAATACCAACATGGCTTCAAACAAGAAATATGAAGTAGAGCAGAAATGATGTGGCATAGAACCTACAATCCAAGAGCAATGTAACTCTTTAAATCCAAGGCAAGGAAACTGTCCTTCAATTGGAAATAAAATGTGCTGGAAATTTGCAAATAAAATATGGATTATACATTAACAGCGTCTACAGACATTTTCAGGTACAATCAATCAAGACCTCTAAATAGACATTGTGTTGTTTTTTACTTTTTTTCCCCGAATGTAGAAATGATGTCCGGCTAATGGGGTGTCCAGCTAATGATTGCAGATTCCCAAATGAAAATGTACATTTCATTTCTGATTGTGAATCATTCATTAAGCTTTCAATCACAGCCTTCCAATCTACCCGTCCTCACTAAGCAAGATGTCAAACCAATATATCATCACTAATGAGAACATACTCATGCGGTATGAAGGGCACGCAGTGAAATAATTATGCAGATGTTGGTACTTGAGCAATCAAAGATGAAATTTTATGACTGCGGATTCAATGACATGTAGCAGCTTGGACAACAGCTTTCAGGTAGTGTGCATGTGTTTGAATATATCAGATTTGTTAGGTTTGTGGTAATAATGCATTTAGAAACAAACAGGAAACAAAATAATGAATGGCCAAGTTTTTATGCAATTATACTGCCAAACAGCTAAAGTACAAAGTCTCACAAATGCATCATCCAATCCACGTACACAGATATAGAGGTGGCTGACATTGTCCCTGTTTAATAGAGATTAATGGGGTGGCCTGTGGACATCTCTCACCAAAACTCTGACAATATGCCACAGGATGCTCTATGAATTTTAAATGCGAGGTATTCAGAACGGGATAAATAGCTCAGGTGGTTGTGCTTTAAGGAAAATCCATGTACATCTTGAGCCTAAACTTAAGACTGCTTTACTGGAGACTCATTAAGTAACTTTTTTTTTCTTATAACTACACTTGATCACACTCCACTGTCTTGCTGAATATTTCTGCAGTGTCTGAGGAGAGGAAAGGTGGAAAGGTTAGCCCAGATATCTACCCATCCTGTCACTAATTCACTATTTAGCTGCAGAGGGGTATTATGTTAATTTCTGTTTGTAAATAATAGAGGCTCAGTTTAACTTGGCATCACGTTCCACATCCTTGAACATTAAAACAGCTGCATGAAAAGGCTCTACTGTGACACAAGGAAGCAAAAGATAGGGCAGACCTTCATTTATTCCAGATCAGCATCTTGGTTTTGAGTCATCCCAGATATGATGGATTTTAAAACTCCAACCCAAGGACATGGACTTTATCTTAGAATGGAAATCCACTGCATAGAGAGGGGACATTTTATTATGAATCTCTGAGATGCTTCTCTCCCTTGTTCTCGACACGCTTGCTCTGCCAGTTACAGTGGCAGCTATTTGAATAATTGGTTTCAGAATCTGCAGTCACAGTCCTGCAAATTCCATGCATACCAACAAGTTGAAGAGCGATTTTTCAGCACAGCGTGCTCCATGCATGGCAGTGGAGAATGCATGTTTTATGAGGTTGGAAAACACGAAAAGACCACAGACTATCAACTAAGAAATTTCCCTCTGGGTTCAAGAAAAGGGATGTTTCGCATTGGCCTTTGTTGGAATACTTAACACTGAAACTTCCTGTGGACCTCGTTTACCCATTCACTTAATGTCATATATAAAATAAACAAAATTCCTTCCATGCAGACATTGTTTCCAATTATAATAATCCATCAATTCTTTAAAGATTTTAAAAGAACAGTAGTATAAATAATATTATAATATAAAGTCCGACTACCACAGGATTTCTTACTGTAAATGATTTTTCTTAGTTTCTGTAAAATGTATACTGTTACAATGATGGATGCTCTTATTAAACATAGCCAAAGTTTAAAATATTCAGACCAGCGTATGTACTTGTAATCCCTGGCTTCAAACTGCTTTAAATTCTCAGCTTCAGGCAGTTTTTTGTACTCTTGCCTCTGTACGATCACAATGAGAGTGGATATCCCTCATTGCAGTCAAAAGGTTATCTCAGGCAAACGGCTCTGGCTGTAATCATCCCCAACTACCTGCTGTTCAAACCTTTTGTTTACAAGGGGCAGCTAATCAGAAGAAAGAAAGGAAGAAAGAGACGCTAAAACAGCTTGCTTTAGACACTGAATAAACTGAGGGGCTCCATCAAGGCCCAGTATAAGATAAATATGGGTTATTTTAAACTAGCTTGAAGTTAGCACAATAGATATCCCACAAGACAATTAGGATAATATTAAGATGCGCTAATTCTCACACATTATTGATGGGCTAGGCATATTGCCTACTTTATGTTCTATTGTAGAGTTTGAATTATTTGTTGCACGTAAAGTTTTAAGCTGGCACAGTTAAAGGGGTTACTATAACATTTCTGTGCACTGTAAGAAGCACTAGATTCAAATACAACTGTGATGCTTATATTTTAGGTTTTTGGCATCCTGAGTTTTCAGCAAGTTAAAGAATATATAAAAGAAACCTATTTTAAAATGTTGAAGAAAATAGCCTTTAGGTTCTTCATAACTGCATTAACTCACCATCCAGTGCAGCTGTCTTGAAATACAAGATAAACTGAATTTAAACATCACAACACTGTAGTGATCAGATTACAGACCACTAACAGCAGGACACAGTCTTCTTACCCAGGGCTGAGGATACTGGTTTAAAGGGTATTATCCTGATTTTTAGCTGGCATTCAGCTTAGAACTGACTCAAGCTGAAGATGGACAGAGTGATGCTGGAATAAGGTGCTTTTACTGAATCCCATAAAATACAGATTCAACAAGGTGTTGGAAACATTCCTCTGAGATTTTGATCCATATTAACATGATAGCATCACACAGTTGCTGCAGATTTGATTCTCGTTCCACCACATCCCAAAGGTGCTCTATGGGATTGAGGTCTGGTGACTGTGGAGGCCATTTGAGTACAGAGAACTCAATGTGATGTTCAAGAAACAAGTTTGAGATGATTTGAGCTTTGTGCCATGGTGTGTTATCCTGCTGGAAGCAGCCATCAGAACATGATCCACTGATACAAGGCGGAATGGATCCATGATTTCATGCTGTTTACACCAAATTCTGACTCTACCATCTGAATGTTGCAGCTGAATTTGAGACTCATCAGACCAGGCAATATCTTTCCAATTTTCTATTGTCCATTTATGGTGAATCCATGTGAATTGTAGCCTCACTTTCTTGTTCTTAGCTGACAGGAGTGGCACCCACTGTGGTCTTCTGCTGCTGTAGCCCATCTGTTTCAAGGTTCGATGTGTTGTGCACTCAGAGATGCTCTTCTGCATACCTTGGTTGTAACGATTGGTTATTTGGGTTACTGTTGCCGTCTTATCAGCACCAAGCAGTCTGGCCATCCTCCTCTGATCTCTGGTATCAACAATGCATTTTCACCCAGAGAACTGCTGCTCAATGGATTTTTTTTTCTTTTTCAGCTCATTCTCTGTAAACCCTAAAGATGGTTATGTGGGAAAATCCCAGTAGATTAAATATTCAGGCCACCCCATCTGGCACCAACAAGCATGCCACATTCAAAGTCACTTAAATCTCTTTTCTTCTCCATTCTGATGCTCAATTTTAACTTTAGCAGGCTGTCTTGACCATGTCTACATGCCAAAATGTACTCAATCACTGCCAAATGATTGGCTGATTAGATATTTGTGTTAACGAGCAATTGTATCTAATGAAGTGGCCAAGTGACTTTTGTATGAAAAAGGCTGTAGTTAAGGTTTCGGTTCATATAAGTTCATATTAGAGTAGCTTATAAAACATTATATAGCACTAAATATAACATTTATTTTGCTACAGATTGTAATTGTTATATGGGCTATAATATACCACAAGAGTCCAAAGGTAGCCAGACTCCCAAAAAGTTGAATCTGTTCATCTGGACGTGGCGTTTTTTTAGTGGGAGAAACGTTTCGTTTACCAACTGGTAACTTCTTCAGTCTCAGCTGACTGCAGACTTCCCCAGCCTTATAAACAGTACATTGCATAATGACAGAAACCAGCACCATTGACTAACAATGGGCCATTTGGTCAGTTTCATGATCAATGGTATGCAAATTGTATGCAAAAGTTCACCAGGGAGGATATGAAAAATGACAGGCTGGCCTTCTTAGACTGTGAGATTTCCATCAGCAATGGGGGACATTTGAAAGTTAGTGTGTACCGTAAACCAACACATACGGATCAGTATTTAAGGTTTGACTCTCATCATCCCCTGGAGCACAAATTGGGTGTCATCAGGACGCTACAACACAGAGCGAACACCATCCCCACAGACACAGCGGCCAGGGAAGCAGAAGATCATCACATCAAAAAGGCCCTGAGTAAATGTGGTTATCCCAGCTGGACATTTGTCAAAGCTGGGAAGGCACCTAAAGAAGGCTCCAGGCGATCCAGGAGAGAAGAAGG
The DNA here is from genome assembly GCA_015108495.1 of Heterochromis multidens. Taxonomy (NCBI): domain Eukaryota; kingdom Metazoa; phylum Chordata; class Actinopteri; order Cichliformes; family Cichlidae; genus Heterochromis; species Heterochromis multidens. Next base: position 26,606 of record VUQS01061171.1, read on the forward strand.
ACAACTGCTGCCTAAGAAAAAACCTTTGGTGATCCCTTATGTGTCAGGAG
>VUQS01061172.1:9955-34566 GCA_015108495.1 Heterochromis multidens
AAAAAAAACAACAAAAAAAAAAAAAAAAGCCCCAAAAAGAAACATCAGTGAAAATGTAGACACACACATTTGTACCTCTGTAGTTTGAACCTAAATTCTCAAAAAAGCTCTTTTAACATAAATTATCAAATACCCTTATTCAAAATGTTTAAAATGAAAATTAGTTTTCAAATACACACAAACACACACAAACATGGGTGTCTGGATGAATGACAGCTCTTTGTGGTGGATTGAGTCATCATGTGACACTCTGAGACAAGCTGACAGGGTGTGTGTGTGTGTGAGAGAGAGAGAGAGAGAGAGCGAGGGAGAGAGATCCTCAGTAAATGTAATTCTGTCAAGTTGACATGTCAAGACGCACTGACAGGATGACACACTGCAGTCTCTCTTCATTCACCTGAATCTGTACTTTCATTGGAGAACAAAAGTGTTGCTCTTGTTCACCTGCAGAAGAAGAAGATAGCACTAGACTTCCACTCCCATCATTCAAAGCACGACGCACATGAGAGGGTTAACTCTGCATTAACAATATTTATTAATACAATATAAGTATATGTGAGGATAATTAGCTTCAAGGACGACCTACACTTGACGGTCCTGCTGTGACAGTGAAGTAACCGTGACCCTGAATTCAATAAATTCTGCCTAAATGCATCTAAACCTCTTTCACCCCGGACATCCTTTTACAGGGACCAGGCCATATCTGTCATAAAACACATCCAGTAACATCAATTTATGCTCTAAAATGATAAAAATGAAATGATAAAATTGGTTGCATCTTCTATGCCGTATTCATTTCTGTTTTTCCTACTTCTGTTTCTTTCCTCTGAAATCCAAGGTAATCTGTGTATTTGTGTGAGTGTTTATTGTCTAGAAACTGGATTTTCACTGTATTTGCTATTCAGAATGTGATGTGAAATGTACCTTCTGTTGTATTGATTGTCCTAAAGCTGAGCCCAACAATATAACTGCAGTTTGTATGTCTGAACAAGTTGAAAGCTGAAAGGTATTTTACACAGAAGAAACTGCCTTTTACTATCCCTCCAAGAATTCTTGAATGCAGCATGAGCCTCAGCTGGATGAAGTGTGAGGGGGCATGATGGGAGATGAAGGCCTTTCTGCCTGCAGCCATGTTAGAGCACAGGTCTATAGTCAAATTCCCATGGGCGCTCATTAGAGAGCCGCCACTCAGAAAACACACCTGCCGGCAGCCAATGAGACGTTGCCCTGCAACCCACACAGGTCCCGCCTACACACAAACTAATGCTAACACTCTCGCTTACAGAGCTAACACACACACACACACACCTTCAGAGCTGTGAGCGAGGTCTGCTCGGAGTTCGGCCTCTTGGTGCTAATCTGGTTTGTTAGCGAGGTAGAAAAACAAAATCAAACAATTACAGACAGACAGGCTGGACATCATCATCTCTTATGGAGGAGAGTCTTCCTCAGTGCGGGCCAGGAAACAACCATCAGACGTTAACACCTCAGTCTGTGCTGGCACACATGATTAGATTTTAATGTTCTCCTAGAGGGAGCTGTAGAAGCTTCAGCTCCATCAAAAGTAACAAAACAAACTTTCCAACAACTCCACGTTGACTTGACTGTTTACACTGCTTTATCTTGTTTTCAAAGCATCACATGTAGGAGTCGGGACGTGCTGATCCGAGCAACAATGTCACATGACTAGCATATCCTGATGCACAGGGGCATAAAAAATGTATGTGAACCATGTATTTCACATCACATGTTGTTATTGTCCAGCATGCACAAATTCATCTTTCTTAACAGTGTAGGTTGGAAAATGTATGTGAAGCCTATGCAAATGACTTCTGTGAAAGCTAAGAGAAGTCAGGAGTTCACAAACCCGGATCGATAAAATAAGACTGGAGATGTGGGTTAGCGCTACACCAACCATGCCTAGTAAAAGGAGATGTCCGAGTTCTTATAATTAAGAGCTTTTGATTGGCACAAAGCTGGAAAGGTCTACAAAGTGATCTCAAAGTGTTCAGAGATTCATCAGTCCAAAGTTACACAAGCCTGTGCTGTCTCTAGTCTCCAAGCTAACGTGACTCCAAAGCCACAAAACAGGCTCAGCAAGGATAAAAATGAAACCCAGAGAAACAGATAAAAGCTGGAAAGAAATGACTGCTTAACACCTCTGTTCAGAATACTATCATACACAGGTATGCTGCCAAAGCATACAACAACATTCTACAATGTTATTGGAAAATGTTCTTTTGGACTGAAAAAATAGCCCATCCTCCTGACTGGAGAAACTCTCAGTTCTGTAGACAAGTGAATGTTGCATCTTCTATCTTAGTTATGCTTGTTCAATTAATTAATCGGTAAGCTTTAAATTTACTGGTAGTTGTATTTTTGAACGGAAAGTGCCAGAGAAGCTGTTTCCACGACTACAGCTCAGTACAGACCAAAGAGTGCGCATACCTCCCAGAATGATGAACTACACCTATTACTGTCATTTTCCACCTTTGACTGGCGAGGGGCGGGGACGCAGACTCTTACTGTGGGTGGAAAAATGATGATGATGATATCCTGCAAGAGAGGAAAATTGTAGGTGTGATGAGAGGAGTAGAGAGTAAATGTGAGGGAAATAGAGAGAAGAAGTGAGAGCAGGGAAGAGGAGGTGTTGGAGGGAGGAGAGGTCAGAACTCCTTTCATCTCGCCATCTCAACTTCAAAGCCAACATTGATGCTGCTTTGATTCCATCAGAACCTGCTGTCTGAAGAGGATGGAAAGACAGCCTAGTATAACAGTATAGTATAACCTCATACAGATTCCTAATGTACAGCCACATTTTTTTTCTTTATGTTTGTCGGTTTATTTCCACAAGCAAATATCCAGGAAACCAGGAAATATTTCAAGCCTTTTCTCTCTTAATTGTGATGATTATGGTTTATAACTTGTGAAAATCAGAAATCCAGTATCTTATATTGGAATATTTCATTTCAAGTTTGAGTAAATGACTATTCAAACAGTGTAAATACCGTGTATCTCTCATTCTAGTTCAGCACACACAACCACAATCATGGGTACGACTGCTGACCTGACAGTTGTCCAGATGATGATCATCAACACCCTACATGAGAATGAGGGTAAGTGTTCATAGAGTGCTGTATGGAAGCATGTTAATGGAAAGTTGACTGGAAGGATAAAGTGTGGTAGGAAAAGATGCACAAGCAACAGGGATGACCACAGCCTCGAGAGGATTGTCAAGAAAAGAAAAATTCACAAGTGCTTCACCAGGAGTGAACTGAGGGTGGTGTCTGTGCATAAAGAGCCACTATGCACAGATGTCTTTGTGAAATTCTTAAATATCTAATATCAAACACTCCTGAACCAGTGGAGATATTAGAAACATCTTCTTACTGTCCTGGAGCAGTGGTCCTGATTGTTGGATACAGGCTTTGCTGTGTTTGGTTCACATGGACACCAACATGAAGCAAGAGGAGTTCGTTGCACTTTAAAGTGGTTTAACACTGAATAATGAGGGGAGAAAATAATCTTGCATAGCATATTTGACAGTAAAACTAATTATTAGTACAAAATTCCACTATGAGTGGAATTCTCTGTGCATATTCATAGTCACTGGAGGATGGATGCTTATGACTTTGGTGACCCATTTCTCTAGTGCCAACAGCGGTAGGGCAGAATTTCCCACTTTAAACAAGAATTAATTCAAATCTGGGAGGAAGATTATTGCTGTAGTTTCTCTTTTTTTAACCTTTGACCCAAAACAACAAAATTCTTTCACTGCATGTTTTTAAATTACTTCTCAGCTTTCACACAAAGAATCTGTATAGCAAGAGAAATACTAAGTTTTACCTTTTGTTCTTTTTCTGCTCTCTGTATACATAATATTTCTACATAATGATTTTCCATCAAGCCTACATCTTGCTGGAGTTACACATGTAAACACTGATTAAAAACAAGCTTTAATCATCTATTTGTCTTCCAGAAGGAGCAAAAAACTTGTAGCATCATCATCAAGGCCACTTGTTCAGAAAGCTGCAGTTCATCCTACGTGCTCTCTGCTTTTATTTCATAAAGTTAATTAGCAAAAAAAAAAGTCTCACAGTCAGAAATTTTGAACAAAGATATGGAACACTTTCTTTTTAGTCCCTGAAAGACTAAAACCTTAAAGATTTTAATCTGGAGAAAGTAATTCAGAGAAAGAAAGAAGAATAATTATGGTTATATTGTATTAATTATATTATATTAGTTTTGTAAGTTATATTCTCCTGTAAAAACAAAAAAAATCTAAAAATAATGTACATAACAGAGTTAACTCTTTAAAGCCTGAACCATGAAATAATTGCCAGAAAATTCAAATTTTTTGAAAATAGTGTTTACTGAACCTTCTAACAAATTTTGTAAAAAAAAACAATTAAATATTAATTTGCATAACTAGTTTTTAAATCAGTAACATATTTGCTACATCTGGCATTTTTTGCAATTTATTGCTTAAAAATTAATTGTGCAATTTATTTATTTTTTTTTGGTGAAAAAATTACACCGATGATGTAGAAGTCTCAAAAACTCACAAAAACTAAAATATGATACACTTGGCTTTAAAGGGTTAGGTATAAAAACATATTGCTAAAATATATTGTATTCTACTTAAAAATCCTTTAACAACCTGTATTTTTGCATGCATCTGAAACTGTTAGGCAAGAAAATGAGGAAAAGGACAAATGGATGATGAAATGTGTTCTGGTCATCCTCCACTGCCTGAACCAATCAATGAATGATTTTAGACAGCATCAAAAAGTGCATCACATATGTGGAAAATGTTACATCATACTGAAACTTTTCTCTGAGCAGCAGTGCATTCACCTTCTCGCTTTAGAAAGAAAATCTGCTGGAAGGTCATTTCATGAGTGGAAGAGAAACGATTCTTTAAGTATTTTTTAGCTTCATCTGAGTACGTTCTTGCAGGTTAATATTTTACCTGTGTGTGAAAGTCAATCTTTCATTCCTGTTGCAAATCATCTACTTTGTTGTGACTGCTTTCAGCTTCAGGTGCCACAACTTCCAAAATGTGATGGATGTTCTAAAAACCTTTAGTCACTCTATAAAAAGTTGCAGCAGATTGTGCACTTGACAAAACAGTAGAAGCATGAAATATATTGATCTGCACACAGAAATATTACCATAACATTCCTGCACACCCGGGAATACGCTGGGTGCAGGTTTGTGACATCACGTGTTTTTTTCAGTGATTTGCGCAGCTTTAAATCACACTGTGAGTGTTTCAGAAGGAAATTGTTTAGCTTGCATGAGGTATTTTAGTTTGAAAACTGGCCAAATTCTCAGTGTTGTTCCTGGCTTCCTGCACTCATCATCTGCTCTGTCAGCAACAGACACGGCACTCCTGAAAGGAGTACATGTTCCCTCCACACTTGTTGCCCGTGCCTTACATCTAGGGGATTATCTTCACTGGTGTGATCGTCATAAAGACAACAACCAATCACTCTATCAATCTAACAGAGATTCGATTAGCATGAGCCAAGCTAGTTGTGTTTTACTAACTTTGTTCATGTACAACAGGGTGATTACTCACTGCAGTGATCAACTCATTCATTTTGATGTTGACCAACAAGCTACACAGGCAACTACTTCTCACTCTCAAGATATTTTATAACATGACTTGATGGGCAAGTGGCAGTACTGCAGTATTTGAAAAGGGTGCTGTGGTGTTTTCTGATGGAATTGCAAGTATTGTTTTGAGTGGGCACAATCGGCTCTGGTGGCCACACAGGAGACAGAGCATGAGGTTTCAATTACAGGGTAGTAAACTGATAAAATTACAGTTTTGTGCTTGTTGCACTTTAAAAAAGTTAAAAGCAGTATCTAGAAGTATCTAAATATTTTGATATGTATTTGATGGTTAACAAAGAACCAGATTAATGATCAGAATCAGAATTGTCAAATGCTCAATGATGCTCCGACATGAACAGCAGACACTGCCTGTTTGACTCATTATTGTGTTTGTACAGTAAATGTGCAAACAGTGCAAGGCATTATCACATGGCGTTTGCGCAACGTTTTCTCTGTTAATATGTATTACCATCATCATTACAACAGTCACAATCTAAATGACTACGTCGTCTCTACTTTGTGGATAATTAAAAGTAAACTGAAAACAGACCTGAGAGAACTCAGGTTTCTATTTAGGCTCTACACTGTTTGAATCACGAAGGCACATTAAGTCAACAGGGCGGATCGAGCACAGTAACAGATTTCCTTTATTAACTCAAACAGTCATCACAGATATTTAGAGCCTGAATAAACAGAATCACCAGTTAATTTCCTCAGTGTGCATGCAGAACAGTGAACTGTCTTTTTTCCAGCTGCAGTCTGTCATTTTTTTTTTTTTTTTGCCTCCTGAGATGAAAGCTCAAAAAAATATGAGAATGAGAATGCCTTGTGACTGTACCACACATTCAACACACCAGAGATAGTGGTCACACGTTTTCTGGCTTTTTTATGTACTTTGTGCTCTCTGTCACTGTCAGTCTCTAGTATCAGGTTTCTGCCTGTCACTGTCATATTTCTGCCTGTCAAAACTTTCTGACATCATCATATCGAACAAAGCATCATCTTCATGTGTTTGACAAACTACTTTACTGATGGATTCTCATCTTATGAAAATCTAACAACGGAAAACTTTCAAAAATAGCTTTGAGGGTAGTGCCACATTTTTAAACATTAACAAATTAAGGTTCCTCAGGAGGGCTATATCTATCTATCAAAACTTTATGACAATGCAAAAGGGTCTGAAAACAATATTAAAGATCTAAATTTACTCTACACAAATAAAATGAGACTCTAAACAGCTATCAGGGTTAAACTGACTTAAAAAAAAACGATGTAGAATCTCAAAATAACAAAGAGGTGCAAAATAACTGAAAAAGACTCAAAATGACAACAAAGGGGATGAATACAATGGACTCAATATACCTACAGAGAGACTCAAAGTGACAGCCACAGTTCATCATTACTACAAAGAGTCAAAACAAAATGCAAAAAAGAAACAAAGATGACAGAGAGAAATGCAAGACAGCGAAAAACATAGAAACACAATAAACAGTCGTGAAGAATAAAGTTTTCACAGGACTGGGCAGTTCTGTGAACAACTAAGTCCACCCTTGCTGCTTCCAAAAGATAGGGTAAGTAGCAACCGGGTGCTACTAATCAAATACACTTGATTAACTGATCATCAGCAAGTGTGAGCACCTCTGTAAATGCAGAGGTTTCAGTTGTTTGCTTGTGTGGAGCATTCAGGTGTGTGTTAACACAATCTTACCAGGAGTGGACATCCCAGCATGTCCCACTGGGCTTGTTTTACAGGCACAGGACCTGAGCACTTTGCAGTCACTGAGTTGAACATTAACTTCTCTGTATACCAAAGTATTCTAGAGTCAAATTTGAGGCCATCTGTCTGACAGCTCAAGCTTGTCCAAAACAGGGCCATGCAACAGGACAATGATCCCAAGCACAGTAGCAGATCTCCTACAGAATGGCTGAAAAAAAAATCAAGATGCTGCAATTTCCAGTCCAGACCTCAACCCGATTAAAATGCAGAGAGCTGTGCTTAAATAAATGCCCACAAACCTCATTAAACTGGAAGCAACATTGTAAAGAAGAGTGGGCCAAAGAGTGGACCTTTCACAGAAACCACAGAAACTTTCAATTGTTTACAAAGACAGAAAATGAAAAACAAGAATTTAAAACTACATCAAGATCCAAAAAGTCTACAAACACACAAAATGAATACAAAGAAACTCAAAACAAGTAGAAAAAGACTCAAACTGATCACGAGGATCATCAAAATACTGTAACTAGAAAAGGACTGAAAGAAACATAAACTAACTGCAAAGACACTTCAAATGAGTACAACAAGATCAAAACAACTACACAGACTCAAAATGAACACACAGCACACAGTTTGAATCGCTTCATTACAGAGCAACACAAGATCATGACTGTAAAGATGATGGGGGGGTGCAGGTACAAATTATCTGTTGTTTTAAGAATGGCATCCTCATGTCTAACCCTCTCCTCAGCTTCCCTCCACCCCACCCCCTTTAAGGAGGTTAAAACCTTTAGCCAAACTTCCAATTCTATTGTTTTTCAGATTATACCAACCCTATAAAAATGTTTTTTTAAAAATCAATATTTACCAACACAATTAAAATAGAAACACTGGAAGCACTGCCACAGAAACGTGTGTCACTTGCCTAATCTTTCTCTGTGTCTGCACACTCTCAGAAAGTGGTAATAAACATGACTTACTTCCTTTACATCTCATTTACAGCAGCTGTCCCAATAAACAAACCAGTGACCTCACTGATGAAAACAGCAACACAACAGTGACATGTGTTCAACAGTAAACAAAGACTCAGAGGAGTTGTGACAAAAACAGTTTTCACAAAAATAACTCGTAAAACATAAGCTAATGCGCTAATGTAAAATATGTAGGTTAACAACAGCATTATTGTAAGTATGGTAATATGAAAAAAAGAAATAATCCAAACAGAAGTATTTATGGATTTTGTGTGAGAGATGGCAGGGTTCAGTAATCCTCCAACGCAGACAGATGTTGACCTCAAGCCCCCTTTACAAGCATTATGTTTATGATCTGTATTTAATCTCTGATCAGAATCCTGAACTCAGCCTTCTGACGGTTTATTATCCTCACAACATATCAGAGAAAAATCAATGTGACTCAGTGTGACAATAAATCGCTTTAATTTCACACTGCTGTCTTCATCAAAGGTCTAAAGGTCCAATTCAGCCTGCTGGTCTTTCCACATGAGAATAATACAAAGACATTTGTGCTAAACTGCCCAAGTGACAACTGTGGCCACATGCTGCCTTTTAAACAGCATCTAAATAGCATATCAATCCAGGTCAACCTGTAAGCTGTAGCTCACTAGACTAATATCAAGCCAAATTCTCAACTCGTTATCCTTTTTTTCCATCGTCAGTCCATCAGTGCCTCAAACCAATTTCCTTGAGTGAAGGGATTTGATTTCACTTAACCAATCAGTAGAGAGCAACATAGTCACATGCATCTAATGCCATTTCAAGTCAACTGACTGAACCAATGGTGTTTAAACAGACTGCTACATGTCCCAGTGTCAAGTAAATTAAAAGGTATGGATACACATAACTTTGTGGCTGTCCAAAAATTCGCAGACCTGCAGACCAGAACTGCACTACTCTGCATAACTGCATATTCATCCATGCATGGTAGGTGATGATGCTAGCTAGCTTTCTTTGGAGCATGTGTTGGTGCTGGGCAGATGGTAGCAAACAAGAAATCCACCAGTTGACTGCTCATCACTGCTTTTGTGACTGCTCATCCACGCTCACTATGTCCTGTCCAGCAACCTCCCCTGTCTCCTGATCCAAACGACCACGTGGTCCTGATCAGTTAACAGCTCAGTTCCTTTTGTCAGTCGAGTTTCCAAGACACAGAGTCACAGATCTGTGTGACATCATCATTGACCTGCCACCTAGGGTGTCCTGGTACTGAGTGCACTTATGCTTATGAACATCCTTACCCGTGGTGTTCTTTATTCACAAACAGTAGCACCTAAGTACAAGTCAGGGGAGAACGAGTATACCCATCCTGGCCTGCCAACTCTCACTCAGGATAAATCCAGATTGGAATATAGTCCAGCCCCTCACCAGAAGACTGGCTCCAGAACCTGAGCTCTGCACTGAGGTAAGCCAAATAATATCTAGCCTGTTATTGCTCAACCTCACACGTGAGTTTATTCGCACCAGAGAAGTGACCACCAGGGCCTCTCCCTGACCGCCACCCAATAAATATTACACTGAACCCCTACAGCCCTTCCTGTGACTGGTGGGCCCACGGCCAGGCACAGCCTGAAAGAGCTTTATGGGCCTACCCTCCTGTGGACCCAAGATCCGGCCATCAGATGCTTACCCTGGACCTGGCTCCAGGGTGGGGCCTGGAACCAGGTCCAGGTCTTCATAGAGGTGTTCTGAATTTTTTAGTCTGGCATGTCACCCAGGACCATATTGCCTGGAATTAGACTTTAATTCTTACACACCTTTTTCACCTTACAGATAAACTTTTAAACTAAGCGTAGACAGTGAGAAGTAAAATCCTTAGACAGAAGCTGGCTCAGAGTGGGCAGCAGTCTGCTGGGACAGGTTGGGTTGAGGAAAGATAGGAGAGTTGGAAGAAATACTTTACACTACTGTCTGACATAAAGGAAAAAATAGAAAACACACAAAATATCTAAAAATAAACTAGTAATGGGAGTAGGAAATAAACATTTAATAGCAAAAAATGTGAAAATCCACAAATATTTTACTCTTGCATGGTTACAAATACACACCACACTTTTATATATGTGATTATAAACTTTTCTAAAGTGTGTGTGTTTTTTTGTGTGTCCACTGACAGTGAGTGTTCAGGACTGCCCCACTGTGATATCACAAACTGCTGCAGGGCTCCTTCAAACTTTTCCTCTCTGAACTTCAGCAGCAATGCTCAGTGTGCATGAGGGAATTACCCACAATCAATAGCATTCTATATTTTCAAAATGACACAGCATATCAGGGGAGAGCTGATGTGAGAGAATTCATGCATTTGTTTAATTCAGTCTCCATTAGTAGTTAGTAGGGTAGCCACAGCTCTTCCTGGGATCCATCATCATCACCATACACCAAATCATGGAGAGTTTACAACACATTCTACTCAAACCCACCCAGAACCCCTGAGATCACCCTTTACCCTCACTGAGCCCAAGGTTTAAAAGGTTTAAAAATAAAATAAAAAAAAAAACCCTGAGACAAATAAAATAAAATGAGACAGAATGAAACTAAACTTGGCATCAGTGCTGCTTTGTAGCAGGAATACTTTGATCATTCCTTCCCAGCTTGTGTATAACTATCACAGAGCAAAACCCCATAAAGACCACCAAGCTAGCATACAGTACATTCATCCAGAGGTACTGGTAGAATCTGGAATCACTGACCATTGTAGTCACCTTCTTGAGGGATCACCCAAGATATTAAACTTATTTCAGGACAAAAAAAAAAAAGGTGTGAGACACTGCCATGTGTCATCTGTTATCATCTGCTAAATTTTGAGAGGTCTTTCAAATCATTCATGGCGGTTATATTATCACTGTTCACACCAAAAATTACCCTCATGGCACCAAGAAATGTCCTGGTGCTCCTGACAAATAGTCAGCTACTGCTGACTATTTGATCACCACCAGATCATTGTTCTTACCAAACTGCAGTTATGGCATCTCCTAAAATTGTAATGTTGTGAAAAAAAAATTTGAGGTAGAATTTAATTTAGAAATGTAAGATTTCACACATTCTATAATCATTACACATAACATAGCACATAACACACACATTTCAAGCCTTTCTTGGTTAATTTTGATTGTGGTTTGTGAAAATCTGAAATCTAATATCTCAAATTATTTAAATATTTAGTTTTGAGTTTGAGCAAATCACTATTCAAACAGTATAAATACCATGTATCTCTTGGTCTAATTCAGTACACAACCGCAATCATGAGGAAGACTGCTGTCTTGACAGTTGTCCAGATGATGGCCATCAACGATTTCCACAAGGAGAGTAAGCCACAGAAGGTCAAAAAAGGCTTGCTGTTCAAAGAGTGCTGAGTGGAAGCATATCAATGGAAAGTTGATAGGAAAGGAAAAAAAGTAAAGTAAAGTTTGCGTTTCATTTGGAAATCAAGGTCCTAGAGTCTGGAGGAAGGGTGGAGAGGCACAGAGTCTAAGCGGTTTGAATTCTAGTGTGACGTTTCCACAGTCTGTGATTATTTGGTGTCGTGTCCTCTGCTGGTGTTGCTGGTGTTTGGTCTGCTGTATTTTATCAAATCCAAAGTCAACACAGCCATTTACCAGGAGATCTTGGAGCACTTCATGCTTCCATGTGCTGACACTCTTTATGGAGATGCTGATTTTCTTTTCAATATTTAGGTCTTAGTTGTCACTGTGGGCACCTGCCCACAGTGACAAACTACAACCAAATGGTTTGCCGACCATGTTAATACTGTGCTTGATTGGCCAGCCAACTGATGTGACCATGGAGAATCTGTGGAGCATTGTGAAGGGAAATATGAGAAACACCTGACCCAAAAATACGATGAGCTGAAGGCGCTATCAAAGCAACCTGTGCTCCAAGACCTCAACAGAGTCACAAGCTGATCACCTCCATGCCATGCTGTACTGGTGCAATAATCTGTGGTAAAAGAGCCCTAACCAAGATTTGAGTTTATGAATGACCATACGTTTTAGAATTCTTATTTCATTGATCTTAGGAAAATATTCTAACAATCTGACATACTGGATTTCTGATTTTCATGAGCCATGTGCAATAATCATCAAAAAATAAGGCTGAAAATATTTCACTTCATGGGTAATGAATATGGGCAGCACTGTTGCCTCACAACAAGAAGGTCCTGGGTTAGATTCCACCACCTGGCCGGGGCCTTTCTGTGTGGAGTTTGCATGTTTTTCCTGTGTCTGCGTGAGTTCTCGCTGGGTACTCCGGCTTCATCCCACAGTCCAAAGACATGCAGTTAGAGGGGTTAGGTTATTTGGTAAATCTAAATTTCCCGTAGGTGTGAATGGTTGTCTGTCTCTCTGTGTTAGCCCTGCAATGGACTGGTGGCCTGTCAAGGGTGTACTTCGCCTCTCGCCCTATGACAGCTGGGATAGGCTCCAGCCCCCCCGCGAATTAAATTGGATAAGTGGAAGAGAATGGATGGATGGATGGATGGATGGATGGGTAATGAATATGGAATATATGAAAGTTTACCTTTTTGAATTAAATTACAAAAAACCCCTTTTTCACAATCTTCAAATTTTTTGAAGCACAATCATATAATGTTAATACACATGTGGCAAAAGATGGCATTATCCTTCCAGAAGAGAAAACTTAAACATGTCTTGTTGAGTTGTTTTTTTCTGAAACGGGTTGAATAAAAAAATACCAATGCTCATTTTAGTCCAGGTTTCCTGTGCTAACAAGGAAAAGGAAAGAAAAATGGATATCATGCAGAATGAGGGAAGGAGGTGAGGAGCTGGTGATGGATCCTGGGCTGAAGGTTAGCAGCGCAAGCTAACCTTTAGCCTCGGGTGCACTGAGCTGCCAGCTGTTTGTTGTCTGTTGTTCTAATGAGAGCAGCTGGTGTCAGGGTGAGGCGCTCAGTTTTTGCAGGTCAATAGAAAAACACACACACATTAGTCTGGGTAATGGGTTACATGGGACACCTCGCTCACATTTACAGTGTTTGACCTTTGGTCTCTGAGTGTGCTGAGCTGCAAGGCTACAGATCCTCTGATGAAGTGAGAGTTTTTAAAGATTAAGCTTCCATTACTGAGGTGATCTCAACTGAGGGGGAACGTCCGGCATAGCTGCTTCGTGTTCCTGCATCTTGCCTCTGAATGGATAAATAATTAGATATGTTTCCTCTCCTCGTCCTCCCACACAGGGTTAAAGCCACTGCTCCTCATATTGCTCAGCAGGAGAGGAAGAAAACAGGACGGCAGCCTGAGATTCGGTCAGGAAAGCTGCGAGATTACAGCGCTGCTGCTGCTCCCTCCTCGCATCCTCCTCCCTCACAGCTGACCCTCATTGGAAATGGACAAGCTGGGCTTCATAGAAATACAGCTGCTTCACAGGCGAGAGGGCACAAAACTACAGCAGAGGAGGATTTTGGAGCTGTTCAGACGGATGTGGGTGGAATTTACTGCTTCACCAAAACACCCAAATGGTTTACTTCAGCGATCTGATTGGCAGTCCGTCTGTTCCGCTGTCACTGAACTGACTTCACCGAGAGTCAGCGCGATGCTAAGAAAACTATTCTAAATCTTCACCTTCACCAGCTCTCCATCTCCTCACTTTACAGCATTCCTGCACACCCACTGACCATCAGAGTGACCACAGGAGGCAGAGGAGTCAGGGAGCTGCTTAAAGCAGGAACTGAAGCACTGACATTTGCTCTTCTTCTCCAGATACACAGAATTAACACTGCTGAGTCTGTGACCAGCATGAAACAGGAAAAATGGAATTCAGCCATCATTCATTTAACATAGTTTTTAATAAAAATATTACATTTTTCTTTTTATATTTGTGTAGTTTTGCTAGCTTCCTTGTTAGGGATCAAAGGAAGAGCAGACTTTCTAGTGAAGATATTAGAATACAGGAGGCCTGTTAGTAAATAAGGAGGAGGAGGATTTCTAGTTTAGGAAATTGTACTTTTTCTTGTTGAGAATCATGAAAGAAGGCTTCCTAGATGGAAAACAAAAGATAAAAGGAGGGTCTTATTTGGGGAGCAACACAAAAAGAACATTCCTAGTTAGGAAACAACAAGCAAAGAAGATGCACCAGGAGTAAGCTAGGAAAAAGCAACAGGAAAAATCCTACAGAGAAAGAAAAATAAAGAGTCTGTTTAAAAAAAATAAAAAATACAAGCAGTAAAGTAAAAAAGAGAAAAAGAGAAAAACTGTCAAGGTCACAGAAAGGTTTCTAGTTAGGAAGCAGAGAACCATTTTCAACTTCTTGGCTGAAAAGCAATTAGTACTGAAGGTTTCCAGTGAATGTCTCAAAGATTTTAGTCCTGGTTGATTTGTTTACACCTGTAGTCACCAGTTCTTAGTGCAATGTGGTTTAACACTGCAGATCACTGAATTCTGAGGGAGCACAAAAAAATGTCACTCTAATAAAGAAGTCAGGCAATAACTGGCCCTTTTCCATCATTCTATGAGAAACTGTGATGTAATTTCTTACTGCAAAGAGTGTGAGAAGTTAGAGGTGTGCACGATGTTGCCCGCCTACATCTAGAAATCTTCCTGCATGGGAAAGAGGGATGAAGACATTCTAGGCAGCAGCAGGGCAGAAGTGAGCTTCTGTAATGCTTAATTTCCCTGGTCTTTTTTTTCATTTAATGCCTTATAAACATGCCTTATTATTTTCTAAATTATTAATAACTAATTTAGAAGGTTTTAGAAGGTTTAGAAGGTAGGGTTTAATTTTCGCAGTGGAATAAAAAATCCACAAACAAATCTTTTCAGTGAGGATGTTATCAGCTTCCCTCTGAACTGTGGCTCACCTGTTCACAGGTAGTGAGCTTCATAAAAAAATTTGCAGCAAAGCCTGGAATCATTTTTTCTTCTGCACGGTTTTTTGAGTTAGAGCTGGAAAAAAGAAAACCACTTTATTGTTGTTAGAGGATGCTTCAGGATGATGGTTGAGAGACTGTAGGTGGTTGCAGCTTGGTGATGAAAGGTCGAGGAGGGGCTCCTAAAGTGAATTTGAAAGTTTTCTCTGACAGCCCCGATTAGCTCTAACTTTGAAGGGTGAATGTTTTGACTTCTTGCACAGGAATAAAGGTCGTTCATTCTGGCTTTTAAGGCTTCTATTGTTGGATGTCGATGGTTCCTTCTTGCCTCTGCACCATCTGCTTGTGAGAAACAAATTTACTGGCCAGGTAAGCTAGCTATAAATGTCAGTGCAGTGTTCAGAAGGACTGACAGTAAAAGCTGTGACAGCAAAAGCAAGTTGTGATGTGACCTACAGCCTCATCTTTTGACCCTAATGCTACCCTTTCTTTAGCTATCCACACCTGAGCTCAGGAGCTCATCTACTAATCGTAAGGTTGATGGTTTGACCCCTGGCTGCTCCAGTCTGCATGCCAAAGTATCCTTGGGCAAGATACTGAACTCCAAGTTGCTCTCTGAGGCGTTCATTGGAGTGTGAATGCTAGATAGAAAGCACTTAGGTGTAGAAAAAAAAGTGCTTGTTTGAATACGTGTGAATGGCTGAATGACGCATGTTGTATAAAGTCAAGTAGAGTAGAAAAGCGCTATATAAGAACCAGTCCATTTACCATTTACCTCATCATCACGTTATTGGCTGTTTTTTAAATTAAAGTTTCCACTCGTCTTTTTCTTTGACTTGGATTTAAATGAAGCTTTAAAATAATTTCCTGGGTTTGACAAGTCCATATATAAGGAGGAATCAATCAATCAATCAATCAATCAATGTTCACTCTATGTAAGCAACTGCAAGTGCTCATTGATCCTGCAAGGTAAATCCAACTAGTGATACTGCTTGAGGTAGAGTATAACTGCTGAGAGAATTAAAATTATTTTTCTTCTTTCTATATTTTTTAAGATTATGATGACAATAATAATAATAATAATAATAATAATAATAATATTAATAATAATCATGCTTTCATTCAGTATAGAATGCTCAAAAGAAACAGAAAAGGGGGAGAAAAAGGAGAATAACATTCAGCAAAAGGGGAAAAGTCAGAGAAAGAAACAGAGTCAAATTGATTTAATTCAAGAACTTGGCAGAACTTCACAAGGAGTGGACTGAGGCTGGAGTCAGTGCATCAAAAGCCACCATAGATAGAAGTCTTCAGGAAAAGGTCTGTCACATTCACTAACATCAAGCCAGTCCTGAACCAAAGAAAACAACAGAAGAAGTACCTTAGCTGGACTAATGAGAACAAGAAACTCAACATACTCAATGAAAAAAGTTTTTGACTTTGTATTTCTAGAGAGAATTTGATGCTGATGATTCAAATGGAGCTCAAATGGAGGGAGTGGATTTTTGGTGTCATTGCATTTGCTGAGGCAGCAAGAGTTGGAATGTGACTGATGAGAAGTATCTGTTATGACAGTCTGAGGCATTTATGTTCCAGTTATGCCTAAAAAAACAAAAAAAAGTTTACTGACGAACGATGCTTTACACATTGAAAAGCTGGTAGCAGATAGCAAATGTAAGGAGGTTCAGAGTTTGGACAGTATCCTGTATTTTATATAATTTGATTTGGTGTTGGTCTGAAGAGCCAGTGTTATCTGGCACAGGTATGGAGCTCAGGTATCATCAATATATATTCAGAATGCCACCAAAGCATGATGATTCACTGTCAATATTTAATCAGGAAAAGCAGCACTGGCAGCAAGTTAACATTTCATAGAGCACATTAACATTGATTCAGCAGGTCTGACAGATTAAAGTGGATAAACGGGGGGACGGCAGGAGTCGATCATTTGGCACAGTTGGAGCAGGTAACAGGAAAGACAGCAAGAGGGAAAAAATGATTAAAGAAAAAAACAAAAATATGATGAATTTGATCTCTCTGATTGATGCATTCTCTGTCAAAAAGCAACTGAACTGTCATTAATGTTATTAGCGACACCTGCTCTTTTCTTGGATCACATACTTGTGCAAAGAGGAAAAGTACTCACAGAGATGTTCCCCTTTACATACAGCTGGAGCTGACACAAGAGCCGCAGGTGGGAAGCAATTTCAGAAATGAAAGAAATTAGTTCTAATTAATAGCTGTAGGTAAGTCCAATAATAAGTCCATTTTCAGTTGTGAACACAGAGTTGATGCTGTGGTGAAATAAATTTCAAACCAGCTTCTTCTCTGACTTATGCAGGAGGCAACAAACACACAAGAAGAAAAAGAATAGGCTTCTAATTAGTAGACAGTACATGAGGAAATGAGGAAACTAGGATCCTTATTTAAATAAGGCAACTTCTAAATCTTTGTGGAAAAGCCTTCAATGCTCTGGTTGTTCACAACAATCTGATACCAGAAAGCAAAGGAGCAAGACCTGAGGTGGTGAATTCATGCAACTGCTCTTCATACATGTCCTGTTTCAGTGTGTTATATGTCAGCAGACGATTGGAAATAACAGATGAAGTCGTGCAGAGATGTTTTTGTTTCATTAAAGGGGGGCTATTCTGCTTTTCTTTATCTGCTATTTATATTGTTACACTGGTGGATGCTCATATTAAACATGACCAAATGTTCATATGTACAAATAATTCCTGTGAGCCAATAGCTCAGACTTCAGACTGCTCTAAACACTCCAGACACTTTTTCTGTCCTTGGCTCTCACTGACATCAAAGAGATGAGATATCCTTATATGTTCATTTCAGGCTCACCGCTCTTGCTGTAGGCACAAAAGCCCCACCCACCTTCTGAGGGACAGCCGAAATTCTTACAGTCCAGGATGAAATCAGGAGCAACTACAAATACATCAGGAAGATGGCCCCTCAAAATGAACTGTTAAAAGAATGCCTGAGCCAGCTAAAACCAGACAGCTATAAGGAATACGATGAAGTATTGTGGAAGACCAAACCCCACCTTAGGATATATCATCGACAGGTAGAGGAAGTGGCTAACATGAAGAAGTCCCATCAGTGGCTAAAAAAGGCCGGCCTAAAGGACAGAACAGACGTTCTGATCGTGGCAGTACAAGAACAGGTCCTAAGCACCAGATCCATAGAGGCAGGAGTCTACCACAGCTGACAGGACTTGTGTTTATCCTCAAATGTTCCAGAAATTTGATTGTTGCTTTATCTCTACATGCAAGTTGCATTTATGAAGCTGTTATATCTTTCAATATCTCAATGCATAGGGATTTTTATTTATTTATTAATTTTTTTGTTTGTAATAATAAATTATAATAAAAATGTGTTAGCCCTGTGACAGACTGGCGATCTGTCCCGGGTGTACTCTGCATCTCACCCTTTGTTATAGCTGGGATAGGCTCCAGGTGAAAGAGGAGTGCATTGGTTTTTGATCAATGTGTTTTCAATGCTCTACATTTTAATCTACTGTAGATAAATAAATTCATTCATATTTATACGTTTAATGGTACAAGGGTCTTCTTCAAGTAAAGCCTTTCACTATTATTCTTTGATGTGTCCATGAAGAGGTTTGAGGCCAGAGGTTTGTCAAATCAGGCAGAAATATGTCCAAAACTAACTGAAACTTATTTCTTTGGAGTTACTTTTCTAGAAAATATATCCAATAGCTTCTGTGCCATTACTTGATTGGTGCTATAGTAAATCCAAACACTATGATACTGCTTACAGGTGTAAAAGCTAAAAGGTGCAAAGCAATAAAGGTGCTGAAATTCCTCCTACTGTTAAACTGAAACTTCAGCTGCTGCTGCCACCTCTTCTCACATACAGCAACACCAATCCTCTGCCTCCCCTCTACCGTGGAAAAGTGATGATAATTATCCTCATGAAAAATAAAAGTTACTGCCGGAGAACCTCACACATTAGTCTGAGACTTGTCAGGGTCTGCGTGAGTGACACACAGTGTTAATTGGCAGCAGAACGATCATGAAGAATTCATGCTGGAATAGCAGCGGATTACTCTTGTTTAATTAAAGATGCTGCGTTGCTGCTGCCGCATGCATATTTAACCAGCAACATTGCTAACAGAAGCTGATTAACATGTGATGATGCACAAGCTAACAGTTGCTTTTAGCACACACACACACACTCTCTGTCCACTGGACTGGTTGTCTTAATTACAGGGGTTTTCTGTTTTAATATCAGCCTCCAAATATTACCACTCACAGAAGTTGTTCTTACAGAAATGTTGTTCAAAGTCAGAGCTCACTCAGGATAAAACTGTAAACATTTCCATCATAATAATAGGACTCATTCCAGAAGAAATTTAATTATAAAAAAGCAGATTAAATTTTTAAAAACCAGTCACAGAATAAGGGATGTGTTTGCAAACAATTTTTACAGTTTTATAATCTGAATTTTTTCCCTCCAGCTAAATGAATGAATGCTGAAATAAAATAAAAAGGATCTTGGTTTGTATGTATTTAGATCAGCTGTCATGTAAACGGCGTGTGGTGGACAGAGTGGACCCAGATGCAGGACTCCATAGACAGAAAGAAACTTATAATCACAGCTTTATTTCGTGCTGGCAAAAAAGGTGCAGAACACAAAGGCAAAAACAAATATGGAGCATGGCAGGAGCAAACTGACTGGAGATGAGAACAGACTGACAAAAACTAGCACGCAATAAAGGGAAACAGACGGATGGAAACACGTACACTAAGACGGGAAAGTGACAACAGAAACACCCACGCAATGATGGAGGACGCGACAAGGAGCAAAGGCAGACTGAGACAATATATACACACAGAGTAACGAGAGGATGGGGAACAGGTGGGAACACAGCTGGAACAAATCAGGGTTAACGAGACAGAGGAAGCAAAACTGAACACAATGCACAAGGAATGAGAGACTTTCAAAATAAGACAGGAAGTAACTCACACTGAGACACGAGAACCTGACCCAGAGACTGAAGGTAAACAAACATGAGGACATGACAGACAGGGGAGACACAGACAGAACACAGAGGCAGCAAAGGAGAGACTAGGATCGGGACCAGGACTGCAAATGAATACTTAAACAAGACAGGAAAAAACGGAGCCACAAAGAGACCAGACAGACATGGAGACATGACTGGGAACACAGAAGCGAGACTAGGACGGACAGGACAAGACAAGGAACTGACATAAAACAAGGAACCAATAACTACATATACAAATAACAAAACTAAGAGGCACTCTGAAACTAAACATCAATATCTCATAATACAAAAAATGAAACAACAGCAAGTTCAAACAAACTCAAAAACCTGGGTCAAAGACCCAGGACCATGACACCAGCAGTTGTGCTAAGAAAGACAACATCTGCAATTACTTTCAACAGAACAGAACTGCAGAAAAGGGTGGTAAGCATAATATGGATGTTTTCCTTCAGGCTGAAATGTTGTGGGCTCACGCTACAGCTTATTACACCTACACCATGAACAGATTATGAAACAACAGGCCTCTGAGCGCTGACTGCAAAAAGGCCCCCCATCTTACTACCCAGGAGCAAAACACTGGAAGAGAAAACTCAATGATCACAAATTAATGGTTTTCTGGTCATTTTTTGTGCAGATACTTGATTTTAAATGATTTTGGATTGTTTCATTATATTGTGGCTCTAACTCAAGGTTGACAAATTTCTGCTGTTAAGATGTGGGTAAAAGAAGTGAAACAGTGTGTATGTTTATGAGATTTGCTTGTGCAGCATAAGTATATTACTTGAGGCTGAAAGTAAAAGTGTATTGTTGACCATGTTTGAAGCGAAATTTGTATTTATTTGTAGTTGTTTGCATCTCTTTGTGGTCATTGAATACCTACTTGTATTTGTCCTGTCAAGTGAAGGCAAGTAAAATTAAAAAGATAATAATAAAACATAAAAAACAGTTAAAAAATAAAAACAACACAACTAAAGGGGAAAAAATGACAGCCAATGCAATGAATGAAAGAGAGAAACACCTTTATCTTCACAAGTACCCAAAGACAAAAGAAGTTAGTTTTAACAACAGCATGTATTTATCAAAAGTGAAAGTGTTGGCAAAGATAACTCCCAGGTTCTTTACAAAAGGGTTTTGTGTAGATCCTTAAAGGAGCCAAGGTTGCCACCGGCAACCGAAGTCAGGGCTTCCAAAAATATGACTTTTGTTTTTCTGCTCTTAAAAAAAATACTATTCAGGTTTCAGTATTTTCAAGCAGTCAAGTTATCAGGTCATCAAAGGAGGCCTTGTTTTGCATTTCAGTACCAGGTAAATCTGGGAATCATCAGCATAGCTGTGAAATCAAATACCATGTTTTTTTCTTTTCTTCGTTTTTTTGTTTTTAAGATTTAGTATTTAGTATTTAGTTTGGTATTGTTTTGTGTCTCTTTGTCATTATCTCTTCCAGGACACGCTGGAGAGATTTATATCAGGACTGGCCTTGGATTGTCTGTGGATCACTCAGGAGGAGCTGGAAACATTGCTGGACTGGATGGATCACCATTTTACTGAATCTGAATTCTGTCCTCTTCTTTGCAAAACTTTAATAAAAATTAAATATATTTTCTATCTACTTTTTATAATCTTTGAACAATAACTGGTGGGCTTCATATCATATCCGACTGGCTGAATCAAAGTACAAAATACAGAAATTATTATGGTGTCAGAGGAGAAAGTAGCTAGGCAGCATTGGATTGTAATCTGTAGAATAACTTTGGATGTCAAGAAGAGGAAGCGGGTGAAGGCAGAGGCAAGGATTAAATGGTGAAATAAAGTTCAGAGAGGAGTTGAGACAGGCTCTGGGTGGTAGGAAAGAGTTACCAGATGACTGGGAAAGTACAGCTGTAGTGCTAAGGGAAACTGCCAAGAAGGTGTTTGATGTCTCCTCTGAACAGAGGAAAGAAGACAAGGAGACTTGGTGGTGGAATGATGAAGAACAGGAAAGTATTCAAATGAAGAGGTGGGATAGTCAGGGAGATAAGGATAAGGCTTATAGTGAGTTGTATGTGAGGCTGGACACTAAAGAAGGAGAAAAGGACCTGTATCGATTTGCTAGGCAGAGAGAACGAGCTGGAAAGGATGTGCAGCAGGTTAGGGTGGTTAAGGATAGAGATGGAAATGTACTAACAAGCAAAGAGAGTGTGTTCAGAAGATGGAAGGAGTATTTTGAGGAGCTGATGAATGAAGAATGAGGGAGAGAGCAGGATGGATGGAGGACAGTTAGTGAATCAAGAAGTGCAGAGGATCAGTAAGGAGAAAGTGAGGAAAGCTATGAAGAGGATGGAGAATGGAATGTTAGTTGATCTGGATGACATACCTGTGGAGGTATGGAGACGTCTAAGAGAGAGGGCAGTGGACGTTTCAACCAGATTGTTTAACGCAATCCTGTAGAGTGAGAGGATGCCTGAGGAATGTGTAACCAGAGGAACCAGTGTACTGGTACCAGTTTTCAAGATCAAGGATGATGTGCAGAGCTGTAGTAACTACAGAGGGATAAAGTTGATGAGCCATACATGAAGATATGGGAAAGAGTTGTTGAAGCTAGGTTAAGGAAAGAGTTGATGATCAGTGAGCAGCAGTATGGCTTCATGTCAAGAGAAAGCACTACAGCTGTGATGTTTGCTTTGAGAGTGTTGCTGGAGAAGTATAGCGAAGGTAAGAAGGAGCTTCACTGTGTCTTTGTGGATATAGAGAAGGCACAAGATAGTATGCTGTGAGAGGAACTGTGGTACTGCATGATGAAGTCAAGAGTGGCAGAGACGTATGTGAGAGTGGTGTAGGACCTGTATGAGGACAGAGAGACAGTGGTTATGTGAGTGGTAGGAGTGACAGATGGGTTCAAGGTGGGATTACATCAGGGATCTGCTCTGATTCCCTTCCCGTTTGCAGTGGTGATGGACAGGCTGACAGATGAGATCAGGGAGGAGCCTCTGTGGACTATGATGTTTGCAGATGACATTGTGATCTGTAGTGAGAGTAGGGAGCAGGTGGAAGAGTGCCTGGAGAGGTGGAGGTATGCTCTGGAGAGAAGAGGAATGAAAGACAGAATACCTGTGAATGAGAGGGAGACAAGTAGAAAAGTGAAAGGAGTAGAGGCAGTGAAGGTAAATGAGTTTAAATACCTGGGGTAAACCATTGAAAGCAACAGACAGTGCACCAGAGAGGTGAAGAAGAGAGTGCAGACAGGGTGGAGTGGGTAGAGACAAGTGTGAGGGGTAATTTGTGAAGGAAGGATAGCAGCAAGAGTGAAAGAGGAGGTTTACAAGATGGTAGTGAGACCTGCTGTGATATATGGTTTGGAGATATTCAAAATCTTCATTGGGAGTGAGCAAGATGGACAGGATTAGAAATGAGTACACCAGAGGAACTGCTCAAGTTGAGCAATTTGGAGATTGTTTGGACATGTGTAGAGGAGGGATAGTGGATATATTGGACAAAGGATGTTGAAGATGGAGCTGCCAGGCAAGAGGAAAAGAGGACGACCACAAAGAAGACTCATGGATGTAGGGCATGCGGAGGGTTGGTGTGACAGAAGAGGACACTAGGGATAGGGTGAGATGGAGGTAGCCAAAGGCAGATAAAAAGATTATGTCTGTAGAATACATTTTTATTCTTTGTGGTTGCTTAAGAATGAGAAAATAGAAATAAAAAAGTCAGCAGTACAATTTCTAATAATATTTATATAAATGTTCAATCTGCAGTGTGCTGGTCTCTGCTGAGAAGGAGTTATGATACAACATATTACACCCTGTAAAAAAGAGAGAAAATAATAACATCAACACAGAATCTAAAGAAATTAAGTGAAGTCAAATTCCATGAAACAATTATATTAAACCAGTGAACACAGTTACTTCTTCATCCTCTCACAAACACACAGACTGAGAGCTGCCAAATCATTATTAAAACAATCCTCACATACAGCAAGTGATCAATACAGATGACTGATGGAGAGAGACTGACAGGTTCTTCAAATGTTAACCCTTTCAGCCAGCCAATCAGTGAGATCTCTGGTGTTCAGTGACACGATGCTGCTCATGGTTCAGCCTGTGCAGATGAAAAATAAAACGTCCACAGACTGACGACAAAGAGGACAGACATTTTCTTATTCTAATTGAGTTTGATGTTAAATCAGTGGCCTTCACACACACAGTGGGGTTATGAACTGTTATATAAATGGATGATGAGTAAAGAAGAAGAAGAAGCAGTAGCGGAGGGACTGAGGGAATATTATTGTGCTCTTCACATCACTGTTAGTAATTAAAGTCAATCACCACTTGAACAGATTTGAAGAGACACAGAGAGTGCACACACAGAGCTGCTGTTATGATGGCGTGTGATTGATTGAGTCAATAACAAAAACATGGTGCA
>VUQS01061173.1:0-13594 GCA_015108495.1 Heterochromis multidens
AAGAACATCATAGCAACAGTCAAACATGGTGGTGGTAGTGTGATGGTCTGGGGCTGCTTTGCTGCTTCAGGACCTGGACGACTTGCTGTAATTGATGGACCCATGAATTCTGCACTCTACCATAAAATCCTGAAGGAGAATGTCCGGCCATCAGTTCATGCCCTAAAGCTCAAGAGCACTTGGGTTATGCAGCAGGACAAAGATCCAAAACACACCAGCAAGTCCACCTCTGAATGGCTCAAAATAAACTAAAATGAAGGTTTTGGATGGGCCTAGTCAAAGTCTGGACTTAAATCGAATTGAGATGCTTTGACATGACCTTAAACAGGCCATTCATACTGTAAAACCCTCCAATGTGGCTGAATTAAAACAATTCTGCAAAGAAGAGTGGGCCAAAATTCCTCCACAGTGATGTGAAAGGCTCATTTCCAGTTATGGCAAATGCTTAATTGCAGTTCTTGCTGCCAAGGGTGGAACAACCAGTTATTAGGTTTAGGGGCAATTACTTTTTCACACAGGGCCAGGTAGGTTTGGATAACTGCATTTTGTATTTACTCTGGTTATCTTTGTCTAACATTAAAATTTGTGTGATGATCTGAAACATGTAAGTGTGACAAATATGCAAAACACTAAGAAATCAGGAAGGGGCAAATACTTTTTCAAACCACTGTAAATGTACTCATTTACATTCCTACTTGTCCAATCCATGCTCTCATCCAGTGGTGCTGGGGACTGAAAGTTTAACAGAAACTGCAAAACTATCCAAAAACAGGCAGGGAAGACTAAAGTCCATAAATTCCAAAGAAAACACAGGGCACACACAAGAGAAGGTAAACAGACACTCTAACAAAGGACTGAAAGGAAGGGTAATCGGGGAGAATGGAAACAGCTGGTGAACAAGACACAGGTGAACTAAATCTAGAAATCATCATACCAACCAACCAACCAACCAACCAAAATAGCAAATGCCTACTACATAAAAAGAATACAAAAGTCAAAAGGAACTCAACCTACTCCATAAACGCAGGAATCAAAACTCAACTAGAAATAAAGCAAAATTAAGAAGGAAACCAACTCCATAAATAATACAAATAATACACAAAACCCTGGCACAAAATTCAGGGTCCATTACAATGATCAATACTTGAAGCAATTTAATTGTTTATTACTTGCACTGGCTTTTGTTCTACAAGGGAAGATGGTGGATTGAACATAAAAGATTTTTACAGTGCTGGGTGAATTTTTATGAAGGACATTTTTAAAGATATAGTATTTAACATCCCTCCAACATCTGACAGAAAAAAATCAGTGAAAGCTAAATCCTAGAATTGTGGATATGTTCTTTTTCTATGAACACACTAAATGTGACATTGTTCCTGCACTCATTATTAATTCTGCCCCATCCATGGGACAGAAAGGATATCTTTAAAAGACTAAAACTCACAGACAAAAATCTCTACATTTAAATGCAACACACTACCTACATGCAACAGTTTGTTGAACTAATCTCTTGACAAATGCAAAAACACAGTATTGTATGATCCTCATTTAAAATGATGACAAAAATCATTTATTCCCATGTTTTAAGAAAAACAACCCTTGGATACATATAAATAAGGCAACAGTATTCAAAGTTATTTTCATGTCTTGGAAGAGTTTGGGGATTTTCGATATATGAATGTGCTGCAGGAGTTTCATCCCATTCTCCAGCTTCTAAAGTGCCTCCCATGTGAATTGCAACGACACAGGTTTTTGTATTTCTCTGGGGCTGCTGCAGCTTCATCAGCATGACTGATCTCATTTATCCTAGTCGCATTCAAAGAGGCCTGAGGTGTAGGGAAGGGAGTTTCAACAGCAGTACCATCAGTGCAAAAGCACAGATCAGTGAGCTGCTGGGGACTGTATGAATGCATGAATAACAGTTTGTATTTAGGATTTTGCTGCATGTGAAACTCCAGGATGGAGGAGGTGTATGGTGCCTCTTAATGGGATGAATAAACAGATCAAAAGCCTGCACTGCACTGCATCATCTTATGTAATGGATTCAATATATTAATTCTCTTGAGTGGTAATATTACAATATAGTATTTTAATAACCAATAATTTTTAATTTTCTTTAAGTTTACATTTCTACTATGAAGTCAGTGTTAAAAATAATTATTATAAATGTTACTTAGTCGTATTTAAGCACAGAAATCTCTGAAATCTTAGACGAAAACAAGTAGCGGTATGATCAGAGAGAGAGAAGCTCCTTCTATAGATGTGTGTTAGTAGACTCATCATCCCATGACAGCCCTCTGTGTAGCTCCACTTACCACAGCATTTTGTTCCTTTGCTTGTAATTGATTTCTACTTCAGTTTATTAATATAGCCTATAGAGCGCCTGCAGCACAATGCTAGTTATCTGGGGCCCACCAGGAGCTTAATCTCCTAAGATGAGCTGAATTAATAAGCGTCTTCAAGTAACATATTGATTACAGAATCAATGCCTGTTTTTTTTTTTTGCATCATTCTCAAATGATTACTATAAAACATAACAGCATTATAGTATCTAGTTCAATCATTTTACTTCACTGTACATTTCAAAAGGCTCTCTTTTGATTGATAGTGTATAAGTCTTTAATCCAAGTTTTCATAACAAGAGGGCATTCAAAACGTTGATGTCTTGATAGTTGTTTTCCACCACCTCCAGGTTGCTATTGATAAGGGTTATATAATTCCCTTTCATATCAGCCCAAAAGCTTGTTGCACTGGAAGACCTGCATCTTAACTTTTAATGGTTTTTAATAAAGAGGAAGTTTCATGGCTTCCAGGTCACTCTTTCTTTCATGCCCACAAGCAGATGTGGATTTTTGCAGGTATGATTTATAGGGAATTAAGAGTGTCATACAAAAATAGAATTATGATATCATCCAGCCAGGCCAATAGGGACTAGTACTGTATATCTACACCTTAATCATCAATCTAGGTTGAGAGAATAATGTTGTATCCCTTCCAGGCACATACTGCACCAATAAGAAACAATCTGAGGACACAAATCTGATCTTTTTTTTTTTCCAATATAATTAAATCAAAAGAAAGATGCTTTCAATCTGTAAGTTTACCCAGAAACCACCTCTTCCAGTCTGAGCAAAATTCTATTTTTATACACGCATAATAACACACATCTTTTTAGAAGTTTTCTTAAGATTGCATCTGACATGAGAAGTCATTTCACAGTATGCATAAGCCTGCAATGTTTTTTTTTGTAAGTTTGCCATTTGAAAGCATTTTTCCACACAGTGCACTTAAGCACATCAAACATAATTCTGAGCAGTTCAGCAAAACATTTATTGGTTTCAGCTACATTATACATACTGTATCTGTAAGAGAAACAGCATGTCTGTTTAATGAATAAGTATCCAATAAACAAATTTATTATCACTCATTCTCTGAATATCTTAATAATGAGAGGTCCTTTAGGATTATTTTTGTGGCCAGTGTGAATTCAGCATTTCCAAGTGAGAGACAGAAAAAGAAAGAGCAGCTGTTACATATATAACTCAGTGAAAATTAGCCAACAAAATTAAAAATTGTTGTTGTCTTCTACAGACAGCTTGACAGCATGTATATATAAAAGTAAATCAGTAGATAACATCTGGAAGCTTTAGTAAGATTTATCACATCTCTGCTGCAACACCCTCAGCGGGTTAGTTTGAGTGCAGTGGGATGAACGTTGCAGATATCAAACCAGTGCTGATCCACCTCCTTATGTGGCAGCAGGCCATTTCGTGGCAGAAAGGGCCTTCGCCAACGATCACGACTGCCCGCTACTTGCCAGAAGCGTATGCCCTTGAGTAGAAAGATGGCATTGTGAGTGTAGGAGAAGTAGGCAGCATCAATGTTGCCATCTGGATGGTCTCTGTTCACTACAGGAGGGAAAACATCTCTGATGTTTTTGGGGAACCCTCTTGCCAAGTTGTTGGCTTCTATGTCGAATGCATACACCTGTTCAAAGAGATAATTGCTTTTTTTGTCATGCAGAAATCAATTCAATTATACAATGCAAACAATTCACAGAGGAACTTTAGTGCATTTGTTTGCTTGAAGACATTCCCTCATAATCATAAGAAACAATTAATTAGCTTGGGTTTTCTCCAGGACTTTACTTTTGTTCTACAAATTGGCATTGCTAGATTGTAAATCACAGATGGAAACAGTTTGATTAATGACTTTTAAGCCTAGGCCACATTTTAAGTTTAAGTATGTATAATGTCCTGTGTGTGTTAATATGTAACCACTTCCTTCCAACTTGTCTTTAATTTAGAATTCTGGAGCTTTATAGTGTTTAAGCACTTCATAAATATTTATTAATTTACTCTCTTATTGAACCTCATATGCTTTCTTTCATATCAACCTACTAATATATGACAGCCAGATATTATAACACTTACAAGACTGTTTTTAAAGAAGTAGATGTGCGAGTCCCTCCTGTCATAAAAGGCTGTGTCAATAGGGCTTGGCACCCCTGGGAAACCTTCAGAGATTAACCTCGGATACTGGTGACCCTCAGAGTCCTGTCTGAACACCCGATCATTCTCACTATCATACCTCCAGAACTGAGTACCTGTAGATAAACAAATTAATACAATTTTCACCAAGTATCAGTTTGTTTACTAACTCTTTGCAAACTGTATAACTGTCTACTTAGTGTACCTCTAAAGAAATATATAACATCTCTTTTTCTGGACCACACATGCACATGTGCATCCACTCCATCCATGGGGATCCCATGCCAGCCAGTTTGCAGGGGAACTGGATCACCATAACGTGTTCTGTTATTTCTGTTCTCATACAGCCAGTACCAGCCATCTCTCATGAAATAGGTGTTAAAGCGGATCACCACCTCCCCATAGGGTGTCTTCTCCTTTCTGATCCAATCAAACACTGTGTTGAACCGGCCTTTACAGCCTCCTGGTGTCAAATGCAAGCACAATAGGGGAAAAATGGGTTTGTGTCAGTCTATAAGGGCAAAAATAAAGCAAAATGCATTTCTCTGTGTGTATAAGTAGCCACTAGATGGTGCTGTAACCATGTACCATAGAGTTGCTGTATCGCTTTTCTGTCCATCCAGTCCATTTCAAAGCTGGACTCCTGGGGTAGATAGCTGGGCTGCATTATGGATCCGGGTCTATAGATGTGGGGTAGACCCAAAACATGGCCAATCTCATGAACTGCTACCTAACAGGTTTAATATATTTAAGGTGTTGTTAGAACAAATGAGTTGTTAATGACTGAATTATAAAAATCTGACAATTCCTTTGATCATGCACTAATATGCTTACTTTCAGAAGGCTGATCCCACTGCCAACATTGGGAGCTGTGAAGTGCTCATCATCATCAAAGTGTATATCACCCAGGAACCAAGCATGGGCAAATTCTTGGCCAGTGCCATCAAACTTCTGATTGCATCCCAGATGCCTTCCTATGAAAGAATTTCAAAAAGATGCAATATGTTATTTTGCACAAGAAGCAGATACAGTGAAAACATTTCTTCTGCAGTAAATATGTACAAATGAACTCTCCTGAGGAAAAAATTTAACAATGTTTTTCAAATCTAAGAAAGATTGGTGGTAGTTTACATTTACCTCATTTTAGTATCTTACTTATTCAGTTTGTTGATTTTTGTCTTTAACTGTGATCTGCAGTTTGACAAACATGATAAAACTTCACTTGATATTTATGACATATATGGGGCATAGGGGGTAACATCCTTTAACTTTTTTTATCCTGCAAGGGAAAATAAACCTTCACAGACTAGTGATGTCAAAAATCAAATGTAAACTTTCCACAATTTATTCATAATAATAGAGTAGTAGTTTACAGATTCACCTAACAAATTAAAGATCCCAGGTTTAATCCCAGGAGGAGACACAAATCCTTTTGGGGTTGTGTCAGAAAGGGCATCTGGCATAAAAATCTGCCAAACCAAACATGTGGAGCTACCCACTGTGGCCACCCCACTTTGTGAATAAAGGAGCAGCCAAAAGTAGCTTTCATGTTGCAATGAACCTCATACATATTGGCTAAAACCCACCTGTGCCAAATCCCAGCCTTATGTCAACATCCTCTAATGGGGCATGTGTATCCTCCACAAATTCCAGTGGCGACACCTCACTCCACATCCTGAAAGCCAGTCTGAAGATGTACCTCTGGTCTTCAATAGTCAGCTGACTACTGTAGCCTTCTCCTATCAGCCTCCATTTTAACGCCTTTTTGGTAAAGGCCATGTGGCCAGTTTGACTCAAATCTCTCTTCTGTCTGCTTTTGGATACGAGACTTGCGAGATGTTGCTTCCTGCGTCTCACTGCTTCGCTTTGGCGCGTGTTCACACTGATATTCCTTGTTTGGCTGCCCAGTCTGCTGTCATGCGAGCTGTTTAGAGAAGTGATATTTAAAAGCTGTGTTGTATAATTCATGCTAGTGTCATTGGAAATGCCTGTGAGCACACTGTCTGTATCATTAAAATTTAATACGTCATCTTCAGAGAAATTTGCTGTAGCAAAAGAAGTGCCACTGATTATGTCACTTGCTGTGTTGTTACTGTTGGCCTCAGTAAAACTGTCAGTGGTACTGTTTTCAAAATCAAAGTCACCACTACTTTCAGGTGCAGTAGTCAGACCAATGTCCTTGTCAGGGACTCCACACCTCGGTTTGTTCATTGCCACCTTGGTGGCCTCATCAAACACTCCTGTAACAGCCAGACCTGAAACCCTCTGAAACTCTTTAAGTGCTGAAATAAATGCTTGGTTCTCATTTTGACTGTTATAGCCCTGTTGATCACCAGCTCGATGAGCATCCCTTGAATGAGGAACTGAGGTTCCCTCCTGGATCGTGGCTTGAAGGTCATCGAGGAAGTCACCACTGAAAGAGGTGTCTGAATCCTCAAACTGAACCTCCTCCCAGTTAACTGGCTTGATGAATCCATATCTAAAGAGAAATAACTAAAACAAGACATGAGTTATATTACATAGTTCCTATGTCTAGTGAAATGGATGCTGAAGTTTGAAAAACACAGGGAATGACTGCAAAAAGAAAAAAAAATAATGTACCTCAGCTGTGTAATTGTCTGTTATAGCCTGAGCTTGGTGAGAATTAAAGGTCTGAATATCAGAATGATCCCGATTATGGAAAAGTTTCTCTGCATCAGTTGAGCTAATGTTGATCAAAAAAAGTAAAAATATCAGCTGGATTAAAGTCAGCATCGTGGCTTTTAGTGGTTTACTCCTGGGTCTATATACACAAGATGAGATGATGGAAAGTGAGGAGCAACACTGCTTTATAAGCAAATCCTCAGTTTCTCCACACCCCTTCAGAGGTGTGACTCTACAGTGATAACCTGCTTTCTTCACCTCTGCGTGAAAAGTAAACTCATCTGTTACCATCTACAACTGCTCAATTTGACTGAACTCTAAAGTTGTGTTATACATGCTCCAGTGGTTTTAAATGGACTGCAGCTGATCTGTGTAAAAACCTTCACTTTCATGTGGACAATAACAGTGGTAAAGGACAGGGATGACCCTTGCCAGCACTGGTGTTGAACAGGGAACACACACACACACACACACACACACACACACACACACACACACAGAAGGAATAATCATGGAGGAAAATCTTTATTATCACAGTGACTGGCTTTTACTTTTTCAAAAACAAAAGTCACATTCATTTTCTCACATTATATAAACAGCATTATAATTTTATCTCTTAAGACTTTATTGGCGCAAAAAGTAACTTTTTTTCTCTCAGTGCAAAAACAGCTGAAGTATGTGTCCGACAATGATAAAGACGAGCATTAAAGCAGTAAAACAGACAAATGACAGTCCATATTTACATATGTAATAAAGACAAAGAGAAAAGATGAAGTGAAAGGATTTAAAAGTTGGTCACTGCAGAGCTTTGGCTATTGCTATCGCCAAGTGTTCAGCTGTTGGCTTTTCTGCAGTACAGCTGACACAAAGGCCTTCTGCTGCCATTGCATCTTGTGTAGTAGGCCCTATGGCTGCAAACTGGAAACAAAGACATTTAAGTGAGTAAAGCTCTGTTAAGTGCTTCAGATTCATGCATTATTTAAATCTATTTGTGCATGTCTGTGAGGAAGACCTTTATTTGAGTCAGCAGTTCACCCGACAGCTTCCGCACTACTTCAAGGCAAAACTTCACACCTGATGGACTGAAGAAAGCTATGCTTGCTGGAATGCCCTGTAAGCACACAAACAAATGAACAGCTGCTATATTAAAAAATATAACTAAATGTAGTAAGAGTGGCATCTTACCTGCTCTGTGAAATAGTTCTTTAGGTTTTTCTCCAGATCGGGATGTTCTGCTGTTTGATAGACAGTTAATGTCTCTAGGGGCACTCCTGGAAACAAAGAAACAGATCCCCATAGTGATAAAGATAGTGCAATTATTATTTTATAATTAGAATAATCTCAGTGGGACTTTTATCACCTTGAGTTTTAATTGTCAGGCACAACAAGGGGAATGCTTACCATTTTCCCTTAAAGCCGTGGGCAAGACTTCTCTTTTGATTGAGCCACAGGGGAAAAAAAGTGGTGGGATATTTGTGGCCTCTCCTATGATGGGAATTATATGTGAGATCAAATGAGTAATAAGAGCAATCATAAAATTTACTATTAAAATTAAACTGTGAGGAATGTGAGACTCCAAAGTTACACCATACGTTCAATAATCAGTCGTGATAGGACCTCTGCTGTCCCTGTGTCCTCTCCCAAAGGGCTCAGACCTAGATTCTGTACTGTATAGGATAAAAATCACGAATAGGAAAGAAATTAATAAGATATACAGTAATGTGCAAAAGTCTTGAGCCACCCCTCATTTCTTTATATTTTGTTAGAAAAATGGGAAATAGGTGCAGCAGCGTTTTTTAAATGTGAACTCATACAAGGAAATACAGTACAGTACTATAGCATAAAAATACAATTTAAAATAGGTTATTTTCTAAGTTGTCTGTTATGTGTAAACACAACACTGGTTCATCCCTTGAGATGGGTGCCTTTTTTCATGCTTGAACGATTCGTAGGCCAGTGTAAGTGGCCTAACAACCAAAAAACGTTCCTCTGAAAACGGTCCAGTACAAAGACTGGACTGAAAATGAGTGAGAAAGCAGCCAATGTCCAAAGAAAAACTTTGAAAGACCTACAGAAAGCCTGGAGAACTATTGCTCAAGAGCACTTTGAAAAATTACAAGGAAGTCTGGCTCCTTAGCAGCAAAATATAAAGAAATGAGGGGTAGCTCAAGACTTATGCACAGTACTGTAAGTACTGACATGAGAGCATGGCAGTGAAAACACATTAATTCATTTGAACTAATTCAATAACTAAATAAGAAACTCACTGAAAAGACTCCAAATAAATACCCACTGTCAACTATTACTGAAAAGAAGAAGCTAAAGCACACATGTGGAAAGTGTTGCACCTGCTTGTTTTGTAAAGACCCAGAACAATCACTAACAACAAACTGTCACTTGTGTATAACAAATGGCTGAAGGTAGACAAGCATTTCACACTTCACTATGAACACCAGGTGCCCGACACACTGTGGTGCAATTAGAACAAGTTTACAAGGAGCTCAAGGCACAAAGAAGGATTATGGGAGAAATTACCTTTATAGAGATTTTGTCCATAGATGTGACTCACCTAATGAAGCAGTGGCCTTCCCAACCACATAGATGGACTTGGTGTTCCACTTGTCTTTCACTGCTTTGCTCCATTCTGAATGAAATAACATACATTGGGCTTGCAAGAAACTTGACATTACTTTTAAGATCCTTGATTTAAGTTAATTCTATCAGCAGATATACAGCAGCTTGTTGAAATATAATGTTTATCACCTTCCCTTCTTTCGTCAGCTTCTAAACACATCTTCACAGCTTCCACTGCTCTTGGACTGGTAAATATAAGACCACCATATTTCTCTGGTTGGAAAAGCTGGAATAAGCAACAGATACATGGTACATGAATTCATGAATATGCAGACTGTTTAAATGAACGAATTCATGGATGGAAAAAGGAGCAACAATTTACCTTATCTGACAAAGTGTTTAATGACACAAACTTAAAAGACAGCACCGGAATTAGGGTTGCTTTATGTCCGTGTGATTCCAGCTCCTTTCGAATGAAGATAATAACATCACTTAAACAACTGTTTTACTGACAAATGCTGCATAAACACATTTTAAGAAACTGGTTAAAAGCTGGTGGATTTAAATGAAAAGCGCATCTACCTTAATATAGGGATCAGGTCCAGAATCTCCATCTCTTGGCTCTTTAAGTAGCAATACATGCATCTTAAAAGACTGGATTATTAAAATTAAAAAAAGAGAGTTAATTACAGAACAAACCAGGGTGAGATATGTTTACTAAGGTCTCCAATACTGTCAAAGTCAGAGGCTTAAAGCTTCAAAAACAGAGGACAGTTTGTGTGATTGCACTTCAAGCAAAGTTACACCCTAAAACTGTCACATGTAACCTACTGATAAGATTGTTGTTGAGTCACGTTTATTGGACTGTACATGAACAGCGAATAAAACACACAAATGAGCCATTTTAGTTGAAAGTGTATGTAGTCAGCGAAACTATATACGTCTTCTTTCGTAAGAGTGTTATTGTTTACCCTAGGAAGATACAGTGGATGACAGATTATCTACAGTAACCATTAACCATTAACATAACGTGTCCGCGATGATGTGTGATAATAAGCGACTATTTTGTTCGCATATTTCTACAGTGACACGAAGAACAAAAGAAGGTGAAAAAGACAAAATATTGCACAAAATGTAGGTACCTGGAGCATTCATTCAGACGACTTCATCCACGGTCAAGGAGGGGATAAACATTGTGTAATTAACTAACCTTCTAAAATAATCGAATTACATGTAATATTTAAAGAATATTTTTTATTTATTTAAAAAAATATAGTATCGATATTGACCTTTTATAATTCAAATTAATATCTACTACAGTGACAAAGAGCTTGGTTACAGTTTAATTCACTGTCATCCCCGTTTTATAGAATGGTTTATTCCATTTCACCAACGGGCGACAAGCTGACATTGCAGCTCTGAGTGTGGCTGCAGCGAGCGGCAAACCATGTATATGTGGAGCCATAATGGCGGCTTCAGAGTTTTAGTTTCCTAGCTGTCTGTTGTCGACCTTAAACCTTTGCCCCGCCCACTTAACGGACACGTGTGTTTTAAGTTTGCAGCATGGCTTCATCGGCTAAGAAAAGGGCAGTAGGTTTCGGAGAAAAGCCCGAGGAAAGTGACGATAGCTCCAAAGAGAATCCCGAGGAGGAAGGTGATTCCGGAGAAGAGGACAGTGAGGCGTCAGACGAGGAAATTAATGAAGTAAAATAACAAACACGTCTTAGAAGGGAGGCATGGCATTGCTAACTAGTTAGCTACCTCAGGTGTAGGGCTAATGTGAACAGGAAGGCACATGAAAATGATTTTTGGGTTAGTCATGTGAAATAAATAACGTTACTAATAAACTCTAATATCTTTTTTCCATATATTTCGAGCAAACTGTACTCGAATAAACTGAAATACGTTAACTCTGAAACTAGTGTCGGAAACTAATCCGAGTAAGACTGAGTTACAATAAAAGTTGAAATTACGATTTCTGCGCTTTCAGGAAGTCGTTGTGGACTTTGAAGCTCACACCATTTCAGACAGCGACTTGAACGGCATAAAGAAACTGCTGCAACAGGTTCGGGTTCAGTATGATGTCATTTCACATATTAGGTACTGTCTAAGCAGGTGTCACTGACGTCATTTCTGTTATGTTTGGACAGCTCTTCCTAAAAGCTCATGTAAACACATCAGAGATGACAGACATCATCATCCAGCAGAATCATGTTGGAAGTGTCATCAAGGTGAGTAACTCAGTAGTTTAGTTTCAAATTGTAGAGGGTTTGTTTTGGGTTGTTTTTTTTTTGCCTCACCAGTTACAACTCTAATATGCAGTCGTTGGCAGACATACACATACACTCCTCGTGTGCATGAATGTCATGGACATTTGGGGCTTTTAATGATTTCTTTGAACTGCTTCCAGGATGGAATGACTGTACAGCATACATCTTTAATGACTTTAAAAAGCAAGAACTTGGTGCACAAGTTTGAATTTATTTTGGATTTTCTCTAATCCACACAGGGTCAAAAGTATGTATATAAGCTCAAATATATACATACACTCACTTAAATCTTTGAATGTGGTGCTGAAGGTTCTACAGTATCTTTTAACTTGAAAAGGCCAAGGCCTATTAACTTCTCATTAGTGATCATGATTGACTACAACTGGTAGTTTCTCTTTGCAGCATAAAAAGGATTTGCTTGACAGGACTCATTGGATTGACCCAATACTCAGAACAATGGGGAAGTCCAAGGAACTCAGTGAAGCTCTAAGGAGGACAAGTTGGGAAGGTCTCTTGGAGCCATTTCTAAACAACTGCAGATTCCAAGATCATCCGTTTAAAAAACAAAAGCTATATGTAAATATAAGTTATCCAGATGTGTCACCACTTTGCCAAGCTCTGGGAGAAGATTCAAACTGTCACCCTCAGATGAGAGGAAATGGATTAGGATGTTCAGGAACAACCCAAGAACCACTAAGGCTCAAGCCTTGGACTGGAAACTTCTGGAACACCAGCCTAACTGTCCACAGTGAATTGAGTTTTAGATTGCCATGGATGAGAGTGTGCCAAACAAGAAAGAAGCCCCTGCTCCAAAATTAACACCTTCAAGCTCAACTAAAATTTGCAGCTGCCCACATGGACAAGCCAAATGCCTTGTGGAGAAAAGTTTTATGGCCAGACAAGAAAAAGATTGAGCTGTTTGGCCACAATGACAAGAGGTATGTTTGGAAGAGTAAAGGTGAGACTTTCGAACCTAAGAGCACTGTACCAACTGTCAAGCATGGTGGTGGTAGCATCATGCTCTGGGGCTGTTTTACTGCCAGTAGTACTGGTACATTGAACAAATGGATGGATGGAATAATGAAGAAGGAAGACTACCTCCAAATTCTTCAACTTCACCTCACATCAACAGCTAGATAGTTAAAACTTGGACAGAAGTGGGTGTTCCAACAGGACAATGATCCCAAACACATCAAAGCTGTTTTTTTAATGAATAAAGCAGGCTAACATTAAGCTTCTGGAATGGCCTTCCCAAAGCCCTGATCTCAACCCTATTAAAATTTGTGGACTATGCTTAAAAGCCAGGTCTGTGCCAGGAAACCAACCAATTTAAATGAACTCTGCCAAGAAGAGTGGTTAAATATCCAGCCAGAATTATGCCAGAAGCTTGGTGATGGCTACCAGAAGCATCTGGTTGAGGTGCAACTTGCTAAGGTACATTTAATCAGGTATTAGTGAGTTATATATATTTGAGCCTGTATGTATACTCACATCCTGTGTGGATCAGAGAAAATCCAAAATAAATTCAAAGTTGTGCACCCAATTCTTGTTTTTTAAAGTAATTAAAGATGTATGCTGTACAATCATTTTACCCTGGAAAAAGAACAGTTCAAAGAA
>VUQS01061175.1:0-12142 GCA_015108495.1 Heterochromis multidens
GTCTTCCCAGCCTGGTGCAGGTCTACAATTTTGTTTCTGGTGTCCTTTGACAGCTCTTTGGTCTTGGCCATAGTGGAGTTTGGAGTGTGACTGTTTGAGGTTGTGGACAGGTGTCTTTTATACTGAGAACGAGTTCAAACAGGTGCCATTAATACAGGTGACGACTGGAGGACAGAGGAGCCTCTTACAGAAGAAGTTACAGGTCTGTGAGAGCCAGAAATCTTGCTTGTTTGTTATTGACCAAATACTTATTTTCCACCATAATTTGCAAATAAATTCTTTAAAAATCAGACAATGTGATTTTCTGGATTTTTTTTCCTCATTTTGTCTCTCATAGTTGAGGTATACCTATGATGAAAATTACAGGCCTCTCTCATCTTTTTAAGTGGGAGAACTTGTACAGTTGGTGGCTGACTAAATACTTTTTTGCCCCACTGTATATCTACCGTTTGTCTTTGCTTTCTAAACTATAAACTCTTAGTCCTTAGTTGATTTTGCCCTGACCCAGCATCTCCTTCCACCGGGTCCCACAATACAGAAATGGTGCCAGGGGAAATGTAGTTTGGGTTCATTGTGTTTCCAGCATGCCACATCCACAATGGCATGAAAGACGTCTTGCTGGGTGAGCCGGGTGAGGGAGGAAACTGAAGCAGCCGGAGCACACTCAGCCAAGCGGTTTTCCATTGCAATGTGAAAAATGTTTCACTTTTGTCTTGCTGTATCATAACAATAACAATAAGAACTCAGAGTTTGTCACAATGCTTTTTCCTCGATCCCAAATCTCTCACATTCACAGAGAGCTGTTGTTGTTGCCGGCTTTCATCGAGCCATTCATTTTGCGTCCTTGCTTTCTGCCTACGTCACAATGATTTAGGCTCTTCCTGCTATTTGGAGAAATAATGATGTGATAGTATCAATGAGAAGCAGAGGGGAGGCTGGAATACAAGACCACAGACTGAGCTGACATTTCCTCGGATTACATTTGTTGTTGTATAGCCATAAACAAACAATATAATATGGTTAACCAATGAAATGACCACCCAGGTTTCTGTTAGACAAGGATTTGACTTATTTCTTGTAGAAAACCCAACCCATCCTGTGATACGTTACTTTCTGGACAGAGGCTTCCCCACAGAGGCACATTTAAAAATTATTTTATTTTCTTATTAAATGTTTGGATAAGGTTCAAACAAATGTTTGTATGTTCTCCTTATTCTTGCTCAGGTTTTGTCTGGGAGCTCTGGTTTCTCCTGCCATCAAAAAAAGACAGATGCTAACTTAATCCTGCCTGTCTCAGCCAAGGAAAATCTTGCAAAAGAGATTGTTAATTTCAAGAGTTTCACTACCTAACAGTGAAAAAAGTTTCTTTTAAAAAAGAGAACCTTAGAAATAGTATTTCTGCCCTTTAAAATCAGTGTCTTACTCTCCCCTTGCAAGGACACCTCATATAGTTTAAATACTCTGGTGTGTTATTAGAGCTTCAGAATTCCTTATTTAAAGTGACTTTCATGTCAGTGATTAACCAACAATGTTAATATTGATTGCTAACATGTTAATTAATGCTAACTTTATTTAATTACCATACTATGCAGTCACATGTTCTATGGATAGTCCCATATTTCGGAATATCTGAGTTTGGCCCAAGTTTGGAATTTATTCTTCCAGATTGTCATGTCTTTATAAGTACTTTTAAGTTTTAAATAACATGTTCTATAAAGATTTGCATTACATTTATTGCATTTTGATTGCATTTTATTAATTTATCAGTGCATTTAAGTGACACTTTTATCTATGTTCAATATATAATAAATAAATAAATAAATAACTGATAACTGTTCCCATAAATAAGATACAGATTTATTTCATTTACTACAAGAGCATTTCTTTATCATATAGACAAACTGAGACATACTGTTGAGATTGCACTTTGTTTTCTTATATTAGGATATCACAGGGATTAAATTTGCAGTTAAACTTGTTTACAGTGACAGAAAGGGAAAGTTATACTAGTCCGGTCCACTTAGGGGCTGTATGTGGCCCATGATGTAAAATTAGTTTGACATCCTTACCGTAAATGAACAGTAAATAACGGTCTGTCCACAACTTGGGAGGTTTTGCATAGAAATTTTCATCAACTCTGTAAATTTGTTACATTTGTTGACTTGTACTTACCCTAACATTGTCTTGTTCAATCTGGCTATTAAATGCAATGGTCAATAATAAATAATTCAAGTATCCTTAGGTAGCTTTTAGGTTTTTGTGTCTTACATCCAGATAACATATATTTAATAGAGAGCAAAGAAACTGACTGGTGTGTAGATCTAATTCATACTGCAGTATATACCGCAAGTAAATATGTATGACAAATGTAAAAACTTCGTGGCAAAACCATAGGAGTATGAAGCACTGCTGTGCAAAAAAGTAAAAAAAAAAAAAAAGATGAATGATGAATACTACTGGATAGTGGAAAACTCCTTTGCTGATACCAGTTTTAAGAGACTGTTTAAAAAAAAAAACAGAATCAAAAAGTGATCTGTAGCACACATTATTAAATAGGCAGAGCATAAGAAAATAGACTTGTCTCTCTGTCATTGACACGAAAGCCTCCAGTGTTTGTGCAGACAGGTTATACAACAAACAAGACCCGGTTCACCTCAAATCTCTGTTTTATAAGGTCAAAGAAAACTGACTGTTGTTGTTGAGGTTTGATTGATTTAGGCAAATCGCAGCAGAGGGTGTTATTGTGGGTAAGTGAGTCATCCTCATTTGGCCAACCGCAGGCCTGTTCATGTCTCAGAACGTCAGTTGGTAACCAGTAAAGTCAGTTATGAGTTCACATGATGTGACAGTTATACACACACTGTATGATGTTGTATAAAAGAGATGAGGGTGTTGAGGATTGCTCAAGCTTTGTTGAAATCTGTCTCTTGTGGAAGTGAAGGTCTTAAATGTATCAAATTACATGTTAAAACCCTGCTTGTTTGTGTGTTTGTTTGCTAGCTACAACAAGACATGGTAAGCTGCAAGAGCTATGAAGCCAGCTATTGAGTAGGAAACAAATACATCCAGAAACCACTTCAGATATGTACTGTTGATAGAGATGCATTGCTAAATGTGAGCTAATATAATTTATACTCCATGCATCAACAAGCAAAGATAAAAAATGATGCCTTCAAAAGCTTTAGTACTGAAAAGGCATTCAGAACTCTGGAACAAATAGGATTTACCTTCCATATGGATGCAGGCTTATATTCCTTCACACATGAATTGAGAACAATAGAACTAACAACCACACCTGCAACTAAGTTATATAATATTTAATACATTGTATTACCTCACATTATCTGAACAATAGGACACCTGCTTTTTCATTTTTTAAATTTTGATTTACATTAAAATGAGTACATCAGCATAACATAGCATTGTAGCACAACTGTAGTCCTTGAAAATGAAATGAAATTGTATGTTTTTATATAAAACAATTTTAAATAATGAGAGATTTCTTATTTGTTTTGTTCCTTAACTTATTCAGACATGTTGCTGTTTGAGCGTCAGTCAGTTTAGACACCTGCCACTAATGTCTTTGGCACAGTAGAAAACAGAACATTAAGATGTTAACAGGCTTCAGAATTCAGATCTTTAATTTCAAAATCCACCAATCACTGATCTTTTAAGGTCAAAGACGACACACTTGACTCCCCCGTCTCTCTCTGTGCAACAAGTCCTTATTGTTATAAAGTGAGAATAGATTGATGGGCAAGCAAGAGCAAGCTCCACGTCAGTGTTAAGTGAACCTTGAGGCGAAACACTGGTATGCAGACATACACACATGCAGATTTATAGCCCTGGTCCCGGAGGCATGAGTTACTTTCTGTCTACCCTTAAGACATGGCCACGCACTCAGAAAATAATGACTCTTTGAGCAGCAGTCAGTGATTGCTGTCCAAAAAATGTTCAGTTAAGTTTTGAAACTATGAGAGGAGTCATATTATCTGGGTTTCCCATAGGACACCATCATGCCCTGTTAGTGTACTTTGGTCACTAGATTAATGGTATACAAACTACCTGGCGTTTAATCAGATAATGGTTGTAATCTAATCAAATGTACTCTTGTCCTGCAGTGCCAATTCTTGCTTTGATTTAGTTTCTATGAATCAATTGTATACACACTAGCAGTTAACAAAGTGCCTTGCTTTTGGAAGCCCTAATGG
The DNA here is from genome assembly GCA_015108495.1 of Heterochromis multidens. NCBI lineage: Eukaryota > Metazoa > Chordata > Actinopteri > Cichliformes > Cichlidae > Heterochromis > Heterochromis multidens. The sequence continues at coordinate 4,212 of VUQS01061175.1, forward strand.
GGACAAACCCTCATTGTGTAATGGATCTCCACTTACATACTAGTCTTTCTTAGCACCAGATGAAGATTTGTTGGGTGCAAGTTTAAATCCAAAGATATGTAGCTGTTTTTTTGCAGCACATGCAGCAGCAGTGAGTGTCTGATCCGCCCCATCCTACTGCTGCCCTCAGGCTACTGCTGAAAATCAGAATGGAATCATTGAACTGCTTTGTCCAATCCTACCCTTCTGTAATCAGTCTAATGTAAAATAGACTCAATTGTGTCCTGGTTCTTGTTCAGTATGTCTCTGACAATATTAACACCACTTAACAAAACAAAGGAAACTTTAAATATATACGTATAATTATCGTTTGAGCCCTGCTTACCTCATCTGTCATGAAATGACTCAGAGGCAGTGGTGTCACATTTTGCCAAAGTAAACCTGCTCTGATTGTTTGTGGATCAACCAGTCTAATTAAACAAGAACAAATCCAGTCATGTTTGCCAGGAGCAGGCTCAGTCTTGTTTAGCCTCACCTACAGCAGAGTTCAGTAGTTCTGTAATCTGGCTGGTGTTCTTTAGCAGAAAGGATTTCCTTTCTGCTTTATTGGAGTTATTTGGAAGAATGGCCTGTTGGATATGTTTAGTTGCTAGAAAGTAGACATCATACTTAATATCATGCATCACATTTTTTTTTTTTATCATCCTCCTTGTCTATCCTGTAATATTAGGCCAAGTTAGCTTTTCTTCATGCTATCAGCCTCTGTTTCAGTACAGGCTAGCTATTGCTAGCATGTTGATACAAGACGTCTAGCAGTTTTACATTAAATATGACACTAAACAAGTCCTCATTTGACCTGCCAGAATGATGTCACAGTTGTGATATAGCTTTTGGTGTCTATGAAATATTGTTACAGTTATCAGCTATGTTACTGTTATGATGCAAGCTAAATTATGTTAGAACCAGAGGTCTCCCAACTGTGGTTTAGAACCACACTTATGACTCATTTAACAGATACTCAAAACTTAGAAGTAATGATTCAAAATGTAGGCCATAGCTCACAGATCAGGTATTCTACTTATAATCTAATACCTAGCTAGTAGCTTGAGGCACTGTAGGTGCGGAGGTAAAAATATTAACTCTGCAACAGAAGTCAGTTTGCAAAAAATGTACTCTTTCTACGACCTGTCCAGGGTGTACTCCACCTCTCGGCTTATGGCAGCTGGGATAGGCTCCAGCCCCCCTGCAACCCTGAATTGGATAAGCAGAAGAAAATGGATGGATAGATGGATGGATGACACTATTCTGTTACAACCTTGCAGAAACCCTGACATTTTAAAAAGAATGTAACAGATGAGTGAGGGAGCAGGGTGAAACTGACTGGAAACTTCCAAGTGTAACTTGGACAGAGCCAGAGAGCAGGTAACAGTAATAAGAAGCTTCTAATTCTTTTTGACTTCATTAGAAAGACAGGACGTCTGGTGGAGCCTTGACGTTCACTAGAAGCACATTTATTACCTTTGTCCATTCAGACATTAAGAAAATACCGTTAGGAATCTGGCAACAATGCTGTATGTCAAGGCCTGCAATGACTTTGAAAAGGGCTGGAGCATCTCTGAAATGGCAGAGTTTTAGGAGGGCTTCCAGTCAGCAGTGTTGAGTACCTACTAACGGTGGTCCAACTTGCAATTTAAAAATCTTAAAGTATCTGACGCTAACGTCTTGGTGCCTGATCCCACAGGACACCTTCAAAGGTTTTGTAGAATTCAGGCCTTTGTAGGTTGGAGCTGTGCTGGTGGCGGCATACAAAGTACAGTCAGAATATTAGGCCGCCGTGATAGTAATGATGCTTGGTTTCACCAGTGTAAATCTTGTTGATGGACAATACTATTGTAAATAAGTTAATAAGTTAAATGTATTTATATAGACTTTTCAAGAACAAAAGTTACAAAGTGCTTCACAGGCATAGATAAAACATTTTAAATAGATGGATGGATAGAACTAAATAAAAGCAAGCCTGCACAGGTGGGCCTTAAGCTTCTTCTTAAAAGGTATCAACAGTATCCACAGATCCACAACATAGAAGCCACAACCTCAAAAATGCAATCTCCTTTGGTCTTTAACCTGGTCCGAGGTACCACTAGCAACCACTGGTCAGTAGACCTTAGAGACCTGCTAGTTACATATGGATGTAAAAGCTCACCAATATAGAGATGCATCTGACCATTATGAGCTCTGAAAGTAATAAGGTTCAATTCAAGATTTTGGTTAACTGTTATAGGGAGCCAGTGTAAAGAGGAAAAAATTGGTGTGACATGGAAACTTTTAACTGGTTGATTTTGACAGCCTGAAACAAGCATCAAAAGCTGCTTACATATGCTACAATATTAACAAGATAAATATTAGCAAGAATAGACTTGGTGCCCTGCGATACCCTGCCTCTCTCACCCTGTGATAGCTGGGATAAGCCCCAGACCCATGTGATCCTGAACTAGATAAGAAGTTGAGAAAATATAGGGATGGATGGATGGATGGAGTGAGTTTTGGTGACTATTTGCTCATGACTTATGAGACATGGCAAAGGTAGTCAGACAGTATTTATATTAGTGTGTTTGTGTAACACTTGAAAACAATCTGTTGAATTAGCCAGTTTTAAATTTCCAGAAGAGCCAGCAGACCGTGTACATCTGTCCTGATTCATGTTTGTGTTAGGAGGCAGCAGGGTGGAGACTAGTGACTGTGCATGTGGAGAACCACTTTGCCAACGGTGACAGGATCCGTCAGCGCTCGCCAAACCCAGAAGGAGATAGAATCAGTCAGCACTGGTCGAGCCTGGAGTTATACAGCTAGTTTACTTACACTCTGCTCAGAACCTAAAGTCTCTGTTTGGAAGAAGGGGGAAAGTTCTCAACACTTTTCAGCAGCTTCACTGCTTTTCCATACACGGGCCTCTTCTTTTACCATCACCATCATCGTCATCACTGTGTGGATTCATGATGGTGGTCCAAGTAGTGAGTGACACTGAGGTGTTGTATTCATGAGCTCTTGTTGCTTTTTAACACTTTTGCATGTTAAAGTGTGTATTAGTTTTATAAATGATGCTGTTAATGATGTTAATGTGTGATTATTTGTGTGCCTTTTCTAGTCTTGTGCGAAAGTGCGTGCTTTTCTCTTTTAATGTGTCGCAGAGTGTGTGTGTGTTTTTTTTACCAGCAGGCCGGCGGTATGGCTGAAGGCCCGGCCATGAGAAGCAGCAGGATGACATCAGAGGACAAACTGTACTCATAACAATGTTGGTTTCCACGTAAACGGACAGCCACTTTGGTCCTGTCACCAGTGTCAGCCCTTCTCCTCCAATCAGCAGAATCATCATCGGCTTCACGGGGGCCGTCCAATTATGTCGTCCTGCTAGCCTTGACCTCAATGCTGATGGCATACTATCTATTCCACACTGGCTTCCTTTTGTTTTCCATTTGTCTCTTTTTCTGTGTCCCTCTGCTCTTTTCCTCTCCTCTTTTTCCATCACTCCCTGTCCATTTCTCTCTTTCTCTTCCTCTTTCTCCTTCAGTGTTGGTTGTGATGCTTGTTTTTCTTGGCAGGTGAAGAGTCATGATGGTGGTTTGGTCTCAGTGACAGTGCACATTTTCCCCTCTCCCCTCGCTTCCTCTCTTCGTTGATGGTCTATTCTTGGCTGATGACTCTGCGTCCTCAGCAGTTTATAGGCGTTGATCTCCCAAGGCGTTGCACTAATTGATGTTCCATTTCCCCATCGCTACATCACCGCATCTGAATGTGTGACTGATGAAGTTTGTGTGTGAGCATTTTTCTTTTTCTGCTTGTGATTGTTCAATCACCTTTGTATATTTGCACAGGAGTGTGTTTGTACGTGCTCCCTCCTCTGAGAGTGGACACTTAGGTTGTCATTTTGTATATTTATGTGTGTGGGGTGTCACTTATCACTGCAAGCATCTCCTAAATTTAGGAAAACCTGACATGGCTGCTAGTGTTCCACAGTGACTGGAGCAAGTGTTATGTAATTAGACCTACTTCTATAGATGCTGCAGATGTCTCTCTGTGTGTTTCAGTGTGTGTACGTGTGTGTGTGGGCGGGTGTTATGGTTAGCTGTCCATCTCCAGGGCATCTGCTCTCCATTATGTTTTAATGGATGTCAGATAAGAACATGACAAACGGATACAGAATGCCTGAGAGACGCCTCAGCTGTCCCACTGGGGGAGCTCGAGTCTCGTTGAGGAAAGGATAGCTCTCCAATTTTTCCAGTGCTCCTTCCTTCTCTTCCCACCAGGGGCCCGAAAACCAGAGCCAAGTAATTTTTGACGATCGTTTTTATGATTTGTGTTGGCTCTGCTTCTGTGCCAGACGGGTGGGATTTGCCACATAGAACAATAAAATGAGTGCCAGAACTATTAGACAATCATTTTTAAAGTACTTGAATGTCACTTTGTTGAACTTTTCTGTGACTGGCAACTTGACTTAACACTACTTGTGCTGTTTTAATGGTGCGAACCCCACCTAAACTGCTAGTACTCTAAGCAGGTTAAAGTAAATGCTCAAAAATTATTTGACTGCAGCTCTGTTACTCTGTCTGTTTCCATTTATATCATAATTTTCCTCTCCCTTTGGTCATTTTTCTCTTCCGCCATTTTACAGCTGCGTATTACAGTCAACTAATTACCTGTGACATTTTTTGTAAAGGACACTTGCATAACACATCAATACAACAACCCCAAGAAGCTACACACTAAAAATCACTCTTGGTCATTGTTGCACCAACACATTTCTTGATTAACTTCACCCAGTCTTATTGTAAAATTTCATTACTGTAGAGATATTTAGCTGTTATCTAACTTTTAGTTACCTTTAACCAACTACAGTGAAGTTTAATGTATGGAGGGTGATACTGGAACATTGTGGGGTTTTCTTAATAATGATGAACTATAAACATGTTATATCCTCTTAGTTTAAGCAAGTAATAGTCTAAATAGACAACACAATGGCTGGTTTATAGTGTGACTTGTTTTAACAGACAAACACAGTAGTTTGATATATTTTTCATAACTGAAAATTACACCCCAAACTTACTTGAGTTTAAATGTTGGTTCAACTGGGGTTCAAATGTGACACAGAGCTTTCTGGAAACCAAGTTTAACTACATTAACATCCTCTAGGTCACCAGCAACTCATCTAGGTTAGGGTTGTTTTGTGTTTGAGCCACATGCTAACAAAAGCTAGCACAATGCTAACCCTAACCTTAGATGGGTAGCCAATGACGTGGTGGATGTTAAGAGGTTAGCTGAATATACCCAAAAGAACAAGGGAAGGGTCATTATGAGTTGAACGACTGATGATTTTAGGTACAATTTAAAAGTTTTGAGTAGTTGAAAAGGCAAGAATATCAGAGTTTTGCTGTGATTTAACAAGAGAAAACAATGGAAATCTATGGCAGGTGATTATGTTATGGAAAATCATAGATAATATAAACATAAATGATGGATGTAACTACTGTGAAACTGAAGATTGGTTAGAAAATTGCCTTTGTGTAGCCTCAAGCTGAACCAAACTGATAGATAATAGAAAAGAGACAGGACCCATTACTGAACCTTGAGGAACTCCACAGGTTAGAGAAGCACATTTTCTCAACAATAACTACCATAAACTTGGATAAAAATAATTCAAGAGTTATAACAGTATCTCAGCTGATTTTGTCAGATGATCTCACAATAACTTTAAAAGTACAATTTATGCCTATATAGAAGAACAGAGTGAACTAACAAAGCTATCTGTGCTGTGCTTCGAGTGGAAAAAAAATCCCACCATTCTCCCTTTTACTTTGCATCTTTCCTTTTCTGTCCTATTTTTTTCCCCCTGGATCACCTCTCATTTTTCCAGATGGTCTTTTCACACTCCATTCATTCTGCTTGGACAGCAGGAAGTCAAGCCTGTAAGGGAGACTGGGACATGAATGTGTCCCTGTTGGATGCTGATCCACCCACTGGAAAAGAACTGGAACTCTGGGTTCTCTGGGATCTTCCAAGTTAGCACTGTCAAACTGGTCACCAAGCCAAGAAAATGAGTTTAGGGTGTAGTTTACCTTGATTTAATAGCCTTTTGATCTGCTGCACTACTCTCCTTTTTTCTATATTTCTTCTTTCTTTTTTAAATTTAGCTGGACCTTGAATTTCAAATGTGAGTATTTTTTCAATCATCATCGGGATGTACTGGCTCTTGGTTTAGTATAAGGTTATTATGTCACTTGTACAAGGTATTGCATTTCAACCATAAATACATGTTAGACATTAAATTCTTTCGCACACACTGTCTATATACCCCCTCGTGATCTTTACCTTCACTCCTCCTCCTACCCAACCACAGTCTGTTTCTCATTGCTGCACTTTGTTGGAGTGCCAGCATGCATTAGAAGCTCCCTGTGGCCTCTTCAAATAAAGACAGTAATGCACATGACTTAACCAAGTGCTATTCCAGTAACCATCTTCCTGACACAAATCAGTTGCACTCGTTGGGCTCCTGTCCCATGTTACGACCCCTCTTTGAGCCAGGCAGAGTGGGATCCTGGAAACTACATGGTTTATGACTGCCGAGTGTTTGAAATGCAGCACCACTCACAGGGAGCCCAGAGGTCTTCAATGACAACTCCGTCCAGACTGTTAGATGTTATAGCTGAATCCATGTTCTGGTCCTCAGATGCTACAAGTAATTACATGATGCAGTTTTTTTGTTTGTTAGCAGGTTTATTCAAAAAGTTACTGATGGATTTGCACCAAATTTTTTTTTTTTTTACCAGAGATGAGGTTTGGCCCAACTTAGGAGTAAATGACTTTTAAAGTTGATCTATATCAGGACCCAGGAACTTTTTAAAGGATTATTTAAAGATCATCTTGATGTTCGTGTAAGTTTGCTCACTTACAAAGAAATGAACAGTCTCTAATTTTTATGGTTGTGTCATTTTAATGGCGAGAGACAGAATATCAACCAAAAATCCACAAAAACACATCACATAAAAGTTATAAATTGATTTGCATGTCATTGAGTAAAATAAGTATTTGATCCCCTACAACCCAGCTAGAATTCTGGCTCTCACAGATTGGCTGTGTGCCCATGTGGCATACAGATTAGAATCAGTCAATCAATTATACATACTCCTGATCTCAACTCGTTGTGTGTATAAAGCACACCTGTCCACAGAATCAATTTCTTCCATTCTAACTACTCCACCACCATGGGCAACACCAAAGAGCTGTCAAAGGACATCAGGGACAAAACTGTAGACCAGCACAAGACTGGAATGGGCTACAAGACCATCAGCAAGAAGCTTGGTGAGAAGGTGACAACTGTTGGTGCAATTATTTAGAAATGACCATCAATCGCCCTCAGTCTGGAGCTCCATGCAAGATCTTGTCTTATGGGGTAAGGATGATCATGAAAAAGGTGGTGGATCAGCCCAAAACTGTATGGAAAGAGCTTGTTAATGATCTGAAGTTAGTTGGGACCCTAGTAACCAAGAGCACCATTGGTAATACACTACGCTGTAATGGATTGATGATTCAGAGTAGGCTTAGAAGAAAGTGCTGTGGTCAGATCAGTGTTAATTTTGACAGCGAATTTCAGTTTAGTTTTATTCATAATTTAGGCATCTAAATTCTTTTAGCTTTAGTCTAGTTTTAGTCGACTAAATATCACAATATTATCATAGACTAAATTTAAAGTTGATTCAGTTGTCTAAAATATAAAGTGTAAAAGTTTGTCGTGTTTTTACTGGTGAGAGCTGCTCCACGCAATTTACAAAGCGTCTTATTTTCCTTGATCAAATGTGAAATGTGTCCATATGTCTACTTTTCTCTTCCTCCCAAGCTTTGACATTTTGGCGTGTTTTCATGAGAAACAGGAAGCATGGGAGCTAGTTGCACTGTTTCCA
>VUQS01061183.1:0-18216 GCA_015108495.1 Heterochromis multidens
CTCCTCCCACCTGACCGGATTCACACACTTTGTTGACTACTAGAGAAAATAATACGGCAATGTCAAAGAAGCTTACAGAACTACTGCCTTACCACCACCTGGCAGATCAGCCCACAATTGGAAGACTCTTCTCTACAGAAAATCATTCACACCCACAGCCATCAGACTTTACAATTCTTTTACAAATAGCAGATCAGCCTTGTCAGACATATGAATTTCCCTTTGGGATCAATAAAGTTCTTCTTCTTCTTCTTCTTCTTCTTTTGTTCTGCAGACTGATGCCTCGAACAGAGGGTTGGGGGCCGTTTTGTTCCAGCAGGTAAGGGGGGTCGACTGCCCCGTGGTTTCATCAAACAATATTTAATATTAAACAATAACCCAAAATACAAAATGCGGTTTTTAAATGATGATTTTATTTATTAAGTGAAAAAAAGCCTTTCAAACCTACCTGGCCCTGTGTGAAAAAGTAATTGCCCCTCTTGTTAAAACAGTGAATAACCACATTTCTGCCATATGATTACTGCCAGACCTGCTGAATCAAGAAATCACTTAAACAGAACCTGTCTGACAAAGTGAAGTAGGTTAAAATATCTCAAAAAGAAACACATCATGCCACAATCTAAAGAAAGAGCTGAGAAACAAAGTTTTTTTAAAAATCTATCAGTCTGGAAAGGGTTCATTTCCCTTTCTAAGGCTTTGGGACTCCAGCGAACCACAGTGAGACCCATTATCCTCAAATGGAGAAAACCTGGAATAGTGGTGAACCTTCACAGGAGAGGCCAGCCTACCAAAATTACTCCAAGAGCACATCAACAACTCATCCAGGAAGTCATAAAAGAACTCAGAACAACATCTAAAGAACTGCAATAAATTGCATGCTCAAAAAAATGTTTTGTCTCACTCCCATTTCTTCTTGTTGCATGTTGAAGCTCTACTTGGAACCTTGTTACGATCCAACCATGCAACATATGATTTTTTTCCATTTTTCAAGTGGTCTTAAACTTCTGATCAGGACTGTATTAAAATTTGTCTGATGATCTGAAACGTGTAAGTGTGACAAATATGCAAAAAACTAAGAAACTGAGAAACAGCACTGTACTACCTAAAGAGTATCTCCAGATTCTAGCCTTTACACTCAAACTCCACAGCTGAAACCCTCATTCATGCCTTCATCACATTCCAACTAGACTACTGCACAGTGTGCTGTTTGGTCTACCTAACAAAGCGATGGACAAGCTGAAGATGTTCAGAACTCAGCTGCTAGAGTTCTTACCCACACCAAGTCTTGGCAACAAATCACTCCCACCCTCCCCTACATCCCATCCAGGACTCTTGTGTTTCTTAGTTAAAGGCTTACTCGCCATCCCCCACACCAGACTGCAGTCCTTTGGGGACAGAGACTTCAGTGCTGCTGCCCCCACTCATACTCCATTCTGAGATCTGCAACACCCCAGCTTTGGAGATTTTCAAAAAGCTGTTGAAATGTTACCAATTCACTCAGGCCTTGGTCTTTGACTGCTTTCTTTGGGTAAAGTAACCTTGGGTTCCTTGAAAGACGCTATATAAATTTAAGCTACTATTATTATTAACACCCAAGAATAATGATAGTAAGTCTCAATTCACTGTTCAACACTAAGCAAACTATTGTGAATATTTTGGGACTGATAAATGGACAAAGGGTTGGAGAAACTTAGAACACAGCTAGCATGGCTCTTTGTAAGCTGCAGCAGTGTAGTTCCATTTTGATTTTAAATAGACACTGAGTTGTCTTTCATTCTGCTTGCAGCAAAAAATAGTTTTTTTAAAAGTATAATATTACATACTGTGCCTTCATATTATTGTCACGGAAAAAAAATTATATTTAAAAAAACTCCAATTCACTTCATTATACTTGCAGCACACTAAATCCACCATGTCAACAATAATGTCAGCAAGTGAAAAGTAGTTCAATATACTTTGCGCCACGACTCTGTTGTGGCCCTTGAGCTTTCATTTCCTCTTCTGTTCTGTTTTGTCTGCCTGTCCTCTATCCATCAACAAACACAGAGGGAGAGCAGCAATATTGCATCAGTGGCTCATAGACTAAATATCCCCAGTGTCCTAAGTAAACCAGAGCCCTGCCTGTGTGGACTTAATGGTACTGACTGACCCCTGTGAAATTTGATACCAAAACTCTGAGAAAAGGGAGGTTGATTTTTAAGATAAGGCAAAACATTTAGATGGTTTATATACTACTCTGAGGTTTCCTGTGTTGATTAGTAGAGAGTGGGAGGCTGTACAAGGCTGGAAAGTGTTGATTTGATAGAGCCATGGCGTAATCGCATAAAGATGGAGACCCTGAATGAGAAACAGTACCAGCTAGTGGTCTAAATGGCTGTTTGATCCAGACCTTTGTTGGTTCTATATTAGCTCAGTCAAACTACAGTAAAAATGGGATGGCAGCCTCCTTGCAACTAGGAGCAATTGGTGGTGGTTATTTTACTGGAGTTTTTCCAGTAGCTGTGGAGACTGCAAGGTGAGGTGATTGCACAGGTTCCCTGGTGGAAGGCAACCTGTCTCCAAAGAACTGTGCTCTGACTTGAACTTGAAACTGCAATCACTCTCAGACAGATTGTCAAAGTCTGAGATTGTTTCAAGTGCATCTTGATGCCCTTCTATATCATGCATTGGCACAAAAATCTGGCAGCTCACCTTATAAATGCCGTTTCTTCCATAGCCAGGTAAAGATGCAGACTTATTATAGGGGAAATCTACAAAAAAAGCAAAGACATTTATTTTATGCTAGCTATTGTTCAGTATCTGGCTGAGCTTGTGAACAGCTACTCACTAGGTTGGGAAGTGTCAGTGGGCAGACTGCAGGTCGATTTGCGGGGGTCCATGTCTTCTGGACCCATCTGACCATCAATCTCACTCTTCAAGATCATCCAACTGGTCCTCTAAAAAGAGAAAGTGAGAGATAGAGAGAAAGGGACAGAAAGATGGAAAGAGGTGATGGATGATGGCAAAGTATGGGTTAGTAAATTAGTGAATGGATGTACAGCATTTGTAAAGTTTAAGAAAATGACTTGAAAAGAGACAGATATGGAGAGACAGATAAAGACACAAACTGCACACACAGACCCACCTTGCTATCCTCACCATCCTGCCAAGATGTTCTAGAAGCTGTAAAACAGTCAGATGTTACATGATGTCACAGTTATTGTGCTGGATTATCTCCCTCTTGGCTCCCCTGTGCCGCACTATTAACACTATTATAAATCACCCCTGGACTAGCATGACATCATCAGCTGCAGACAACATCCATAGGAAGCTCCACAAGAACAGTGTTAAGAAAATGGAGTAAAAAGTGGGTAGCAACCACTCACATTTGAATCAACACTTTATCTAAAGGGTTACACTATACACTGTGGGAGGTTGACTTATTGGTTATAAGAGACAGAAATCTCAACATCTACAACAAGCCTGGTTACCATAAAAATCAGTATGCATATTCCTGGTCCCATTAGGAAAGATAGAAAAGGCTGACCCCAAATGACATTTCTTTTCCCTTTACAAACAGCTTGCTAATTGACAGATGACCATGAAATCTCCTGTGAATAACCATTGTGCCCAGAAGAAAATCCTACTTACTTGAGAACCAAACAGCCTTCAAATTTCTGTGACTATGGCCAAGGGCAGCAATTTTCTCTAGAGAAAAACCCTATCTATTTTGGGAATTTAATGTATCAGTCCTGTAGTTAAGAATGAAATAAATAAATTGTGCTCTGGAATCAAAATACAATGTGCAAAACTATTTTATTACTTATACTTATAAGTAATACTTATATGTACTTATACTTACTTATATACTTCTTTAATCTCTCTGTAAGGGATATTGAAGATTTCACAATACTGAAAATGCAACGATGAATGCCAACAGTTAGAGCCCAGTCACACAGGCCTAGGGACCAGTTGGCAACCCCCTGACAATCACAGGTTGCTTGGGAAAAATGTCTATTCCCCAACTGATTGGCGAATGGTTACTGAGGGTTGTGGGCAGCCATAAGGAGAAATTGGTTGCAAAGAGCAATATGGTACTGTACTGAAAAGCAGGTCACTAGCAGATTACCGTGGCTGCCTGTAGTTGGCATGGAAGACACTGACTTGACTGCAAAAACTCATCAGCCACTCTTCGAGCAGTAGTGAAACAGTATAAAGTGAGACACAAATCAAAAGTCGAGAATGCTCAACTTCGAAGTAAAACTAACAACTTTTACTATGAAGGCAAATGTTCTCCGTTTCCTGTTTGCATCATACTTTTACTACCGCTGCACTAGCATTTGTGTAAAATTTGGTGTCTTTCATCCAAACTGTAGGCTACCATGGCAATCTGTTAGTGACCATGGCAATAACAAGGAGGTTTTTGCTGCAGCGCCCTCTTTGGGACTGATTTCATCTTGGTTGCAAGCAACCTCACCATCAACTTGCCAACCAGTCAGGGAATAGACATCTTTCTCTAGTGACGGGTGGTTGCCAGATGGTCGCCGACCAGTATCTAGGCCTGTGTGACTGGGGTCTTAGTGAGGAATGTTAACGACAGGCTAGTAGTTGTTTTGGTATTCAGGTGTATACAATATCAATATTGTGTATTCCTGCTGTCATTGCATTTGTTCTTTTCCCATAAACAGTTTTTATTTATTTGGGTGTATTGCAACACTAGATGATTTTTCAGGAGTATAACCACGAGATAACCCAATGAAGTGCTAATTAATGTATATTTTAAGGTTGTCAGACCAAGAGAAATTTAATCTTAAACTGTGTTTGTAGAAGCTTTGTTGTAAACTTACCATGTTAGCATGTGGGACTAAACTGTGCTGTTTTTAATACCTTGAACATACAATAAGTATTAACTACCAATGAAGTAAAATTATTTTGTATGAATGAATGTGTAATACATAGAACTTTAGAGACAACCCTTGAATGACTTGGGCCCAATTCCCACAGAGCAGGTGTAGCCTATTGAAAATGAACTTAAGCTTAAACACTTTATAAGTCTAAAGTCTTTTTTGTGAGGAGAGAGGTAAAGGGAGGTGTTTTTCTTTTTTTGGCAGACAGTACACTTTGTCAGTGACCTAATATCTGCTTGAATGCTTACAATCTAGCTGACAAAAACCAGCTCATAAAACTGTAGGCCATATGCAAGTATGCAACATAGTCTAGGGTAACTAGACTGTAGATCAAAAACCATAATTTAGGTACACAAAACGATGATTAGGGTACAGACACAGTGATTGGAACAGTGATCGGCACAATACTAAGGCCACCACACAACATGATTCATGTGCCATTCACAGTGTACACACAGTCACAGCATCACCAATGAAACCAACTAATGAGCTGGTGGGATGAGTGCAGACATGCATGAACAGGATGAGCGAAAAACACCCATGGGCCCAAATCCCAAACAGCTCCACTCCCACATAGTTTGGATTAGTGAGATGAATCATTAATGTGTCGCTGTGTGAAATCAGATATTGAAATTGGGGGAATGTTTAAAATTTGTAGAAAATAAATTATACAATTGTGTAACAATGTTACTTCCAGACCCAAAACAGAGAGAGAACCTGCCTTATACTGTCTCGCCAATGGCTCGAGCATTGTAGACAGAAAGATTCATAGAAGTTGTTTTGGAAAATGTGAATAAATGTTTTATTGGGAGTCACTGATATTTAATATATTCTCTCCTTTAGGTGCTGCCATTGACAGACATCTGGTTAAAATGGGATGGTTCCTCAAAACCCTGTGTTAAGTGATTTCTATAACAGTGAACACTGAGTCATAGAAGTCAAGAAATTTTAGACAAACGTATTAACTTATTCTGAAAAGCTGGCTAACGTAGAGAGGGACATAAAATTACTAGTTTCTTCTCAAAGGAACAAAATGTGACAGAATAGTGGAGAAGTGTTTAGAAACTATACAGAATGACAAATGATCATAAATCATACATTTCATATGCTGTTTGACACTTCAACAAGAATTTTAACTGTTTGTAATGAAATGCAAAGTGTACTGTCCATCACAAATGCCGAATGCACTCGTTTCTATGACCCTACTTCTTATCTGATGGACATACTGCTTGGATTACAGTAATTCTCTAGGACTGACTGCAGTATTTTGCATCTGCTAAGCCTTTAACACTGTGTAACACATCTTTGCACTGCAGAAGATCCAGTTAGGTTTTAGTAAAAGGAAGGTCATCTGCTCTCAGAGAAGGGTCATACAGTGGGCACCATCATGTAAATCACACCTAAAATGTCTGGATTACAAACTTTTAGTTTAGTTTTTTTTTTTTATTTTGGTGTTAAATTGTCATAACATTGACCACCATCCAATTGTTCGACAATCTTGGATTCTGCACCAAGAGTGGGTGAAGTACTTGTACACCAGCTCTATGCATGTAGATGCATAGAGCCTTCTAGGCAAGTGCAGGTATTAGAACACAAAGGAGAAGAAGTGGAATGAATGACATGACTGACAGGCAGCATGCAACACATCGTGCAGAGACCAGACAAGATAAGGAAGTGTTAAGGAGGAAGTGGACTGTACCATGCTGTTTGTAGATGGGGGGTTTTCTATAGATATTATCTTTGACCATAGTCTCTAAAGATGGGAACAGAGCAGAAGAAAGAAAATGGAAGAAGCCAACATGGGCAGGGGAGAGAAAGAAAGAGAGAATGGAGAAAAAGAAGAATGAGTTAGCAGTTACTGCGGGATGAGATATATTTAAGAAGCCAACGGGGGAACAGTAAAGCTGATTCAACACAAGTCATTTGTCATTTTCATTATGGCACCTCAGATAAATCAACATTTTTAATAGAATTCATGCAACATATTCAAATACATCAATTTATTAATTCACTGTTGAAGGGGAATGGGAGTTCATTTGATGCAGAACAATTGAATGACACTAAAAGAATAAAATCAGTAACCACACATGATCGTCAGGCATCAAAAAGTCAACTTCTGTATTAGCAGTTTTTAGAGAATTCAAAAGTGGCAGCTAAATTAATAACATTAACATTACACACTAAAAAAATTGAAGGTTGATTCAGGTCTTGTTACAAATACTGTAATGCTAGATGAAGTACCTCTGGAGAATGATGGGGACTGTATGCTATCCCCTAAAGCTGATCTAATCCATCTTAGTCTGAGTGAACCTGTGTAGGCCTCTTATGGAGATGCTTAGTAACAACTGTCACACATTAAGCCACAGCAGAAACATGACTCACAATAAAACAACAGATGTAGGTCACTTCTCTGGATTGTTTCAGTGCCTGCCAGCATTTGAAACAATATCCATATAAAAGCAATAAGAGCAATGACTATGAAAGCCGTGAAGTGGATAATTGTTGTCTGTTTTCTCCACTTGCTTCCAACATGAGAGGGTTTTTCCCCGTCTCCATGACTGACAGTGTAATTGACAATTGGAAAAAATATGTTCCCATTTCCCTCTTTGAGAAAGCAGTGAAGACAACAGAGTTAAATGTCACTTCTTGTCCAAATGCATTGTAAATTTACTTCTAAATGTTGGGATCTTGTGTCAGATCATTTCTGTGTCAAACAGCAATTGTTTTGAAATTAGACAACAGTAAGGACAGTGGGAATTAAAGTACAAGAGTCCAATAGAACATAAGAAGTCAAGTGGTACAATATTCTGCATGAAACAACTCAATTAACCTGTGGAGTTTATATTTAGTGTCTCTTACAAAAACTTTAAATTTCCTCAGGGATTAATAAAGTATTCTGATTCTGATTCTGATTGATTTAATGAATAAAAAGTATCCATGAGACCCTGCCAATGTTACCAATGAATGATTTAAGAAGATTGTCTGGTACTCAAGCTTTCCTTTCAGGTAAAGGCAAAATTACCTCTGCTGTTACAGATTTCTTTTAACTCATGTATGAAATAATTGTAAATGAAACTTACCCTGCAAATGGAGCAGAACACGTAGCTTTACATAGCATAGTGGCTTAAAGGTGGCATTCATCAAGCTGAATTGGGCCATTTAGAACCCACTTACTAGATCCAAAAATTGACACTTGTTCAAATAAGCCTTGTGACCAAAAGTAAGAGCCTAAGGATAAGAATAATCAAGTGTTGTTGTACAAAGCTCTATGTGTTTGATCCTCTTAATAGCGTCAAAAGTGTTTTTATGCACATTACTAGAAAGAAATCGCCCAAATTAATTTCCTTTTAAAACACATATCAAAAAAATTAAGACAAACCAGACTCCCAAACTGGATGACCTCCAATGGTTGAGGTTTTAAACTTGCTGCAGTTATGGAAAACTATAGTGTGGGCAATAAACCCAACCTCACAGCTGTGTGAGGAACACTGGTAATGAATCATTAATTCGCTCAACAAGTTGGCAACAGATATTTACAGCAAGTTTAGTTTAGTTTTGTTTGATCATGATTCTATAACTTACCTTGTAATTCACCTCCACATCAGTTATGACGGCCTATTCTAGAAAGTGTAACGATGTTGTGAATATTATGATCTGAGCTGTGAGCCAAGTGGTCCCGTTATGGCCTACCTGGTATGTGGAAATGCCGGGGAGCAGCCACATATGTAGAAGTAGATGAGGGGGATTTGCCATCAGAATAGGTGGATAAGCTGGGGGTACTCCGACCACTTTCACTACCTCCAAATGAGGACACACGTGGGAGGGCATTGAATATGGAAGGCAAAGAGGAAAGGGTTTGGGAGAAAACAAAGGGTGTTGGGGGGCAAAAAGACAGTATTATGGTAAGGTTACTTATAAAGGTCCAATATGCAGCTGTGATTATAATATCTTATCCAGTGACTTGATAACCCAGCCATTTACTTTGTCTGCATTTATTTATTTTTGGTGGGATATTATTTGGGTCTACTGCCTGTTACGTGATGAGATTGATAAATCATCCTGTAAAGTTCATGAGCCCAAATTACATTTTCCCATGAAGTGTAGTTTAGATACTTATGGGGATTCCCAAGCACAGGAAGACATGTCTGAACTACCTAGTGTAGGTTTATTTTATTTCAAAGTATCACTAAGAAGGATAATATAATGTAAAGTTTCAGAAGCTCATTCATTTTAGGACACTTATGTCTCAAATGTTACCTTTTTTTCCCAAAGGCTATGGAATGGAATGGATTGGCATTTATATAACTCTTTCAGTCTTATTGCCCACTTTACACTACAAGCTACATTTACCTTTGTCAAACACATTCATACAAAACTTTATTATATCCATTTAGGAATTTTATCTAAATTATGTCAACACCTAAGGCCAATTTAGAAGTACCAACTGTAGTAAGCTATGGTCCAAAGAGTTCCTGGAGAAAACCCACACAGACACAGGGAGAACATGGAAAATCCACACAGAAAGGCCTCACATGACCAGGTCATTTAAACCAAGAACCTTCTTGCTATGAGGTGATTTCTAACCATTGCACTATTGTACTGCCTGTTAATGACTAAAGCTGAGTGTTGGCACAATCTAGCTGACTGAAATGGTAAAGTATAAAGCCTTAGTTAAATCCTCAACTCGAAGAAACTGTTCTGGACTGAAAAATTAATATTTCAGGATGGTCTGAGACTTGGAGATACAGAGCTTAGCTGTGTTACAGATGAAATAGGTTAATACAGTATGCCTGAGGTATATAGTTTCTACAGATAGGAATGCAGTCACAATAATTCAAAGAGCAGATATTAAAGGAAGCCACTTTCCTTGCTGTAAATTTTCTGAAGCAAAACTTAAAAAGTCTAAAGAATTGTAAAGTTGTTTGTATCAATACTGAAAATAAAGATAAAGCAGGCTTTTGACCATGTGCTCCAAGACAGGTCTCTGTCCTCCCTAATAAGTCCCTGTATGCACTTTACTGTATCTGTAAATGTAACTGAATGACTTGCTGTCTTGACGTGTAAGCCCTCTGACCTATCCATGTCAGAGGGCTTACACGTAAAAACAGATGAGATGTTGGGATAAAGCCTCTCGCAACTCTCCAGAGGACAGCAGGAACTGCTTTTCAGTTGGTTTATACGACACTGACGCTATAGAAGTCATTAATGAAAACCAATCAAGTGTTTTACTTGGAACTTACAAAGCCCTTGGAGCCAGGCCAGTTGTCAACCCTATGCTAGTCTATGGTTTCAGAAAGTCTTCCAAAATGTTTGGAAACAGTTGTCGAAAAGCTGTTACTACCCTTAAGAAGTCTTCATTTGAATTATAATTGACCTTAGCATAAAAAACAGTATCATAGCAAAACTGAAGGGGGTGGATGAGCTCTCATCACCTAACACTCCATGAGTTCTATTGCATCGGTACATTGTTTTGATATGTTCTAAGTGTAACAATGTAACACGCTTTTGCATTTTGTTGACTGCATGTATTTGTGTGCTGTGTATCTATGATCACAACCAGGGCACACCCACTGTTACAACACAGGCAGGCTGGGTGATGGAGTCACTAACAACCCTGAAGCCAAAAGTAATAAACACTCTACATCCAGAAGAAACAGAGAGGGGATTGAGAGTGTATCTCTGTGCATATGTGACAGTGTTAGCTGACTGAACACACACACTCATCTCCCCTTAGACAGAGAGGAATTATCGGGAGGGATCTGGATGCAAGTGGATGAGATCACTGTCACGCAAGTCTTAGTGATCCCCTTCACACACGTAAACACACACACGTACACACCATAGTACTGTTAGTGCAGATCTAAATGTAGGGCAGATCCTCCACACAAACATCTGGAGCTAAGACAGGAGGCTAAGAGAGTTTGGGAGGAGATGCATTACAGTTTATCTGAAGAGATTACACAATGGCAAAGTCATTCATTAATCAAAAACCAATAATACAAAACATGGTATAAAAGATGGCTTTGGGATCATTAACAAGGAATCGGGGGATTAAAACAAAAACATGCATTATTCATTCTTACAAGGTTCTTTCCTAAAGATCCATCATCAGTGTCACTTCATTTCAAAACACTTTTTTGCCCCTTAGAAGCAATCTGCAGAGCAAAACATCTGGATAACTTGAGTGTAGCTGACAACAAGTCTTAATACTACAATAAAACATCATTAAAACACAAGTCTGTTGCATAAAGACAAACAGCAGTTACTAGGCCACACTATGCTACATGTCACTGCAACTGGAAACCAGATCCCAAATTATAGATCAGCTTGCCTGGTCTGTTTCATTTCTGTGTTACCCCTCCTCTCTTTCATCTTCACCATAAAAGAGTTCCCATCTCAGCCTCTTCACCCTGCAGTGGAAAGAAAACCCTGGCCCAAGTGCTTGTGATTTTCTGTGCAAAATATTTGAGTAGAAGTTAATGCTATTTCCCTCTCTACCTCTAAAATCACTCTACATGAGCACTCTTCAAACTGCATTAAAATTAAAACTACTTAACTGTGGATCTGTAATGATTTATTTACATTCATATTTGAGCACAGTAGGCATTGCCTTTTACAGCCTTTTGAAGAAGTGGGCATTTGTGACTTTTCCACCTGACCTGTTGCATACTCTTCAGCCATCAGTAAACTAGGCTCTCTCTGATAGTGCTCAATGGAGAAAAATCACAGACTGGAAAAGTTATGTTGATAATGACTCTTTACAAGCTGCACTAAATGTTCAGAAATCAGTTTTCTCTAGCTTAAATTCATATAGTTCTATTAAAAAAATCTTCATTATGCCGATTTATTACAGCAGACAAATGTAGCCCAAGGCACAAGCAGATAAAATTGCTAATATGAGTTTTAATGCACAGAAAACATTATGGGATTAAAGTGGAACAGGTACATTAGGTCAACATTTAAACAGGAAGTTGAGTGGTAAACAGTGGTTAATGTATATATTATTATCTATGTGTGGGTGATAACTTTACAGTTTTTCTTAATTTTCTTTTTTCAAATAAATGTTACTAACTTAATTTTTTATACACCTGTATGATTCCCTGAAAGTCTGGGGATGGGAGTATCTCTAGGTATGACTACATTCTACAGCACCGGGTTTGTGTATACGCTTCTTGAATCAATTGATGGCTGGAGGTATGAACTTTCAACCCAAGTATAAATAAAGTATCATTTTCTTTAAACTGTGTCATGGTATATTTTAATGGGCCGCTTGTTGAAAACTGACAACATTTGTAGATACAGTAATGTGAAAAAGAAAGTTTTTCTATGCAGTCCTGTGAAAAACTAAGTACACCCTTTGTCAGCAACATCTTCAAGTAATTGTTTTCTTTATGACTTTATCAGTCTCTCACATTGTTGGGGAAGAATTGTGGACCACTCAACATTGGTTCAGTTCATTGATGTTTATGGGTATTTGTTTATGCACAGCTTTCTGAAGATCTCAACACAGCTTTTCTGGTTGAGGTCCGGACTTTGACTGGGCCATTGCAACACCTTGATTCATTTCTTTTTCAGCCATTCTGCTTGTAGATTAGCTGTTGGGCTTGGGATTATTGTCCTGTTGCATGATGGTGCATTTTGGCCAGACATCTCCACTTTGGTCTCACCCGTTCAACAGACATTGTTCCAGAAGTTTTGTGGCTTGTTCAGATGCAACTTTGCAAACCTAAGCTATGCTGCCATGTTCTTTTTAGAGAGAAGAGGCTTTCTCCTGGGAATCCTTCCAAAGAAGCCATACTTGTTCAGTTTTTTTCTAATTGTACTGTCATGAAGTTCAATATGTAACATGCTAACCAAGGCCTATAGAGTCTGAGATGAAGCTCCTGAGTTTTATGCAGTTTACATAAAACTGGCATTGTGTTAATACACACCTGAATGCTCCAGACCAATAAACTGCCGGAGCTTCTAGTTTTTATAGAAGTGGACATACTTGCTGATGATCAATTATTCAAGTGTATTTGATTAGCAGCACCTGGCTTCTAGTTACCCTTTTAATTCCTGTGGAACAAAAAAGGTATACTTGGTTGTTCACGGGACTGCATAGATTCCTGTGAAAACTTTTCATTTTTAGGACTGTAGCTTGTGATAAGCAATACTTTGACATAATGCACGTCTTTGGGATTACAGACTTTGAAATACAACAGACTTCTCCAATGATTCTGTGCTAGAAATGTACCTTTTTATCAGTCATCAAGACAGAAAACCTGCATTCTCTTCTATATTCATATCAAATTCACAAACAAATAAGCGCCAAGGTGATAAAAGTCTGTATTATGACAATGAACAAGGGGTCATTCAAGAAAAATAGCATGGTAGATCTGAGATCAAAGGCAGGCTGAACAGACAAGCACAAAAATGAAATCACCCTTAACCATCCTCTAAAAGTTAATGCCAGATGTATCAGGGTCACAAACAGGTCTACAAGGAGTTAAACCATGCAAAACAACGACCACATTCACAGACACAAGTAAACAGGGCAAGCAGAATGAGAAAACTGAGAAGTCCTAGAAATGTACCTTGATGCACCCCATGAAACCCGACAACACCACAATACCAGAACACAACATCACAAAACCTGCTATCCATTCCACTACAGGGAGAGGAAACACAGAAAACAGAAACTACTATTGTCTTTACCGTTAGGAGGAGGTAAACTGAGATGCAGGGATGTCCTAGGTTTAGGGTCAGGTAGGGGGTCCTGTTTGAACCCTGAGGGGTGAGGGAGATCAGGGAATGAAGGAAAGGGAGCTTGTTGAATAAGCCTTCTGGCAGGGGTTACATTATGTCAGGGAAATGTGTACAATACTGGTTTGTGATGTTGATTTCAGGGATATGTGACATTGTGAACTGCGTCAGTAGTTTCATGGCTTTAGTTAAAAAATCAATGAAAATAAAGCTTCACAAGTGACCAGATAGTGGTTATTGTCCTAAAGTTCACAGCAGTTCACACCAGGACAGATGTTCTGTTTCCCATTATGGCTCATGATTCTATGGTGAATCCAGGCCCCCAAAGACACACAGTGAGAGTTTCCAGCACATGATTAAATTGGTGGTTAACCCATGCCAAGTGAAGTCATTTTATTGGTTGTATCACAGCACTCCATTCTGCAGGACCTTTGATCTCAGTCGAATACAGAGAGGACTGGTTTGCTGCTACTTTGCTCAAAATCAAAAGAATCACAAGGTTTCCATGCTTCTTTCCATACATCTTGGAAACATTTACAACACATAACACATTAAAGCCTCTTTTAAATATATATATATATGTGGTAGTTTGAATTTTTTTTTTGCTTTTCTAAAGTTTCAGCAGCAATGATTCCAGCAAGTAGTCCATCGTCTGCATTGGACCAAGTCTTAGTCTTAAGTCTTTGATACCTCTAAAGTAAGGGATGTAGTTGTGCTGCTGCAGCATAGCCAGGGTGGTAGGGTTTAGGTGTAAAGACAAGCCTGCACTACCACCTGTTGGTGTAGGTGAGTACTTGCCACTACCACCACCACTGCTCCCTTCAGCCCCACCAGAATAGTACACAGGGGGGCAAGACGTGTTCCTGGCCCAGGTGGAGGGGTACTTAATGCCACCCATGAAGGCTGGGGGCAATGGGAGAGAACTGGAGTCACGGGCTTGGCTGCTGTGTCTACCGCCAAGGTATATCTCTGGTCCTGGATGCCCAAGCAAATCACAGGAGACATGTAGAGTTATAGGACAAACTTATTACGATATTAAGTTTCTTTAAAGCCTTTAAATCTTTTTGGAAATTGCCACAAAGGGTAAAAAAGCACAAAGTAATGGGAAAACATAGTTGGTCCTTTTAAAAAGAGGCCAACAGCATACAATGAACCACAAATTTTGATTTTGACAACCTACAGTAATGTTGTTAATACATGAGACATTAATACATGGCTTATCACTTACTGTCATATATATATATATATACACATATATATATATCTCAAAGGAGATACAGTATTTTAATGAGACTTGAACTACCTTGTAGTTCGGTCAGACAACTTATGCTTGAAATGATTTACTACTGCAGAAGAAAACAGTTCCTAGGCTTAGTTTATCACTCCCTGCATATATGATAAACATATGAAAAATAAAAAACAAACAAACAAATAAATAGGCATTTCCGTCAAGTTACGCTGTCCCTGCAGTTTTGAGGTGCTTGATAATGCTGCCGATGCAGGTCTTTTACTTATGCATTGCATTGTTGTACTGTGACTTTTACACACTAGTGAAAACAGTGGCTGGAGACCGTGGCACAAACAAAATGATTGCAACTTGCAGTCTTGTTGCCTTTGAAATAGCTGCTTCAAAAGCAGGGACCAGGTCCACAACAATTCACAGTCAGCTGGTGTCTTCAAAGCGACTTTGGCACATCACAATGGTGATAAAACAGCAAAAAGACAGTCAGTCTGCTATCAGTCTGTGATTGGGTCAAGTTGGCAATTACGTGCAATCTGCAAATCTGTTGCCATCTACATACACAGAATCACACTA
Source organism: Heterochromis multidens (assembly GCA_015108495.1). Taxonomy (NCBI): domain Eukaryota; kingdom Metazoa; phylum Chordata; class Actinopteri; order Cichliformes; family Cichlidae; genus Heterochromis; species Heterochromis multidens. Next base: position 15,448 of record VUQS01061183.1, read on the forward strand.
AACAGTCAAGCCAGAACCTCATAGATTTGAAACAAAAATTCAGAAATTCCTCCACAAATAGTGACGTAGTTGCTCCAGGACGTAAATTTAACAGCAAAATGACATAGGCACTCGGTAACCTTGCTTCTATATAGGAATAACCAAAAAAAGAAAACATTTATAAATTGCCACTTATTTGCAAACCTTCTTCAATCTGTCTGAGAGTGATTGTAGTCAGTCTGAGTTGGATTGCAATTGCTTGGAGAAGGGTTGCCTCTCACCTGGTGACCTGTGCAATCACCTTGTGACTGAAAGTTGCTAACCAAGAAGTTGAGAGTGTTGCATGCTTAACCTCAGGGCAACCAGTTGGGTGCAATTGGTTGCTGAATGTAAAAAAATTCAATGCAATCACAGGGCACCCACCGTCCTATTTCTACTCTAGTGTGGCTGAGCCATAAATGGTTAGCCAAAATTTTCTCCTTTGCAAATGGACCTAAGGAACTATTTACCTTCATTACTATTGAATAAAATTTCTTTTAATGATTTTATTGCATTATTACCACAATTTTTTTGTGGGTTAGTGTGTTGTAAAGCAGTGATCACTCTATTTCCCAGGAGTTTTTAGATCATTCAATGGACTGTGTAATAAATGGTTGCAGAATTTAATCTGCAGGAGATCATATAATTCAATTTCTGGTTTTGGGTATGGTCACCAAATTCAAATCTTCAGCAAAGTGATGAATTAATCGTGATATTTGCAGCAGATGTTTTGTCCTCAGTGGTACATTAAGCCATTGCGCCATTTTCTCTGTTCACTAATGAGTCTCTGAAAATAAACAATGTCAACAGCAAAGAGCATTCATGTATTGGAACATTTCTGGCTAATCATCATTTAGACAAACTGAGACCTAAATTTTTCAGGTTTTTATAAGGCCACAGTGGTATATGGATCATGGGGTGTTGCTAATACCTGGTCGGCTGTAGTTCTGAGGGGAGCGAGATGGGGTGTACCGCCCGTAGCCCCCCAGGGAGCTGTTAGAGCTGGGGCTCGACGGCCTCCGCTGACGGGGTGATTTCTCCCCATCACCCTGAATACACAAACACATAAGACAAAAACAGAAAGTTGGTACATTTCAACATCAGAGAGAAATGTGGGCAAGACTCCATTTCTAAAAATATTCTAGTGAGACCGCTCAATCATGTTGCACAAGGCACACAAAGTGTCTATGATAATATAATGTCAAGATAACAGTGGTGTGAGGAGAAATGTGTACACTTATTATTGACTAAGAGCAGATCTGACTGATTTAAAACATGTATCAACAAATGGAGAAAAACGGTTTGGAAGTTTTTTAAAGTTAGAAAACAACATACATGTTCTACTTGAAAATGAATGTGATTTTATATATATAATCAAAATGATGATAACTATCAGTGACAATCAGCCATGTGTTTTTAATGCAATTTCTTACAAAAAGGGATACAACATCAAAGTATTTCCCTTATTAACAAAGTGGCACTTATTACTATACTGGGATGGAAATTTGTCTGTGGTTAGGAAATTCAAAGGATGTTATGTTGATTGTTACTTTACATTTTGGAAAACTCTAAAAAAAAAACCCTCAGAAATCATTTATTTTTTCAGGTTACAGATATCATGTCTAACATTCCTGAAACACTGTTTTCACATAATCAACACCATCTGCAGTTTTCATACAGACTGTTTTTTCACATGAAAGTAGTTCAAGCCCGGCAAAAATGAACCATTTAGAACACTCAATTCGTGTCATAGTAACTGAAGAAATCTAACTATAGTCATGTCATGGTCCTGTTGATCATGTCAGTTGACCCAGTGTTTCTGTTTTTTTGGACCTTCTAGTGTTTATTTGAATATTCTATGTTGATTCTTGTTTTGTTGAAAATTAATATTTTTTTGTGTATTCTTAGTATTTGTATCATTTAAAAACTTCATTTTGTATTTACTCAGGTTATCTTTGTCTAATATGAAAATATATTTGATGATCTGAAACAACAATGGGACAAATATGCAAAAAACTAAGAAATTAGGAAGGGGGCAAATACTTTTTCACACCACATAATATGTGTCTCCTGTATTCAGTCACTCTTGTCTTCATGTCTGTTTACCTTTTGTCTATGTCAAGTTTGTATGTCTTAGTCTCTGTCTCAGTGTTTATGCTTCCTGTTTTATTTTGATGGTCTCTTGTCTCATGTGCCTTATTTAGTTTTGCTTCCTGTGTCTCATCTCTTGTGATTTAGTTCACCTGTTCTCCCCAGCTGTCTCCAATTTCCCTTATGTTAGGATTAAAATGATTAAATAAAGCTATTTTTTGTGTGATTTAATATACACATTGCTATTGTGCTTATTAAAGAGTTGGACTCCATGTACAGAGGGTCAAGAGCCTCAGTTCAGCGCTATGATTGGATTGAAATATTGAGAATGACATGTTGAGTTGCAGAAAGATTAGCAGCACGCTTACATACACTTGCTTTTTGCTTATTAAATTTTTGCTAATTAAAGTTTAATAAATAACTTGGTAGAAAATAGTCTTTAAAGAAAACTTAGGCCCACATTCTAAAGATTAAGAAAGGTCAGACTTAGTGGATCCACAGGGACCTTCAATAAGTTCATACAGTACAGATAGAAGAATATCTTGGGGAGGGTGTTTTTGTCTTTGTTTATCTTTCAGAAAAGGAGCAGATACGAGACCGAGGTCAGGGGGATGTTGAACGGAGTACTGGAGGAGAGCCAATCAAGAAAGGCCAAATCTA
>VUQS01061186.1:0-10188 GCA_015108495.1 Heterochromis multidens
CTCAGAGTGATGCTGAGATGAAATAAACCATTCCTCTGCAGATGATCAGTTAGCTGTTTTACAACTACTCTTTCAAGAATTTTTGAGATAAAAGGAAGGTTGAAGATTGGCCTATAATTAGCTAAGACAGCTGGGTCAAGTGATGGCTTTTTAAGTAATCCTAAGTGCTTGCTCATAGGGGGTCGTTTGATTGTTGGGGTTTTCTATGTATTATTGTAGGGTCTTTACCCTACAATATAAAGCGCCTTGAGGCAACTTTTGTTGGATTTGGCGCTATATAAATAAAATTGAATTGAACTTGACCGCAGTCGTAGATCGACTGGTAAATCGAGAGCTTCGCTTTTACGCTCAGCTCCGTCTTCACCATAACGGACCCGTACAGCTTCTGCATCACTGCAGCCACAGCCCCAATCCATTTGTCAATCTCCCGCTCCCCTCTCCCCTGAACAAGACCCCGAGATACTTGAACTCCTCCACTTGGGGCAGCAACTCGTCCCTGACCTGCAGTGGGCATTCTTTTTTGGCTGAGGACCATGGCCTCAGACTTTGAGGTGCTAATTCTCAGAGCATTTCTTTTGTCATTAATTCTGCCTCCGGTGCTCTGCATTTGGGTCTTTTCACATCTTGAAGTCAACGTTTCAGCTTTCAGTTGAAGGTTGTAATTCAAGTTAGATATTTTGCTGTTCGATAGATTTTAATGTCTATAAAGAAAACACACAGCATGGTATAGAATTGTAGAATAATCAAATGTAATACACTATTATTAATAATATTATTATGTATTTATTTTTAAATAATATGGAAGTCACTGCAACACTGAGCGTCTGGGTACAGACAAAAACAGAAAATCACCTATTTGTTTTGCAGATTGATGGATGAAAGGCTCTATTTCCACTTCAAACACATAAAGTACTCAATAGTAAAAATTAAAGCTTGTAAGTGGAAAAAATGTAGAAGCTGTGAGCAGTCTACTCTGAGAAAGAAACAAACACAAACTTAAATGTTTCATGTAAAATTGTTTTCTCGATGCACATCACTGATATTAATGCAGTTTTGTGTAACTGTTTATTTTAGCAACTCCTCCAATCTAAACAACATAATACACCTCAGAAACTGAACCACAATAAAATATACTGAGTAATGAAGATGGACTCTGATAAAGGTTTCCTCTCCATTGTTATCTGTTTTTAGACATGTTCTTGTGCATTGGCTGTGTTACACTATTTCTTGTTCTCAGGTTACTCTTGAAGGAAACTTAAACTCACTGATTGCTTAAATCAAGTTAGTAAAGCTGGAAGCAGTTATTTCATTGGTTGTACAGTTAAAATTAAACTGAACTCTCTGTAAAAGAGAGAATAATTGACAACATCAAACAGTTGGAAAAAACTGAAACAGACTCTTGACAATTGTTATATTTATTTGATCAATCCATAACACAATGGGCAAATACATGGTGATCAATAATTCATAACCCCAAAAATTATCATTTCTTTCTGGGTTCCAGTTAGTTCAAGCTGGATCCAGCTCTAAATGCTGAAAAACCAACAGCCACACTCCCCCACAAGGCTGCACTACCCATGATTGCGACTTCTGCCATGTTGTGTATCTGCAGGAGGAAACACAGATTTTTTTTTAGTTTTTCTACAAAGAATGTTGAGCCTCATTTACTAACTGTGTACACACTAATCTGTGCGTAAATTATGCGTAGAAATGTTTCACACACAAATCTGGGATTTATCAATATTTTTGTACCTGAATTTATTCATACTTTAAGAACAAATTTAGAACTCCCTCTGATCATGCGTACAAACGAATGACAGCCTGGCTGCCTTAAACACAAGTCTTTTAAATTAATACTACTACTACTGCTACTAATAATAGTAATACTTATTATTTTTATTATTTCCTTTTGGTCATTATTTACAGTTTTCCAAAACACCATAAGCCACAAAATGCCCAGAATTGCCAAAAACAAAAAAAAGAATGCAAGTAAAGAAAACAAAATACTAAATAGAAAGGTGTAGGCTTTAACCTTTTAATTTAAACATTTTCTATTATCCCTTAGGTCAACTTATTGTAACTTAAATCTTCTCAGAAGTCATTTTTAATGAAATATATAATTTCTGGATGTCATGTACAAACTAATTTTTTGCACAGGGTAAGATCATTTCCATGCAAATATTAGTAAATGAGACCCATTATGAGAATTATCCACAGCTGTGGGAAATGCAGAACTTGTGTATTAGAATATTTTTACCTTTGTTATTATTTCAAAACAGATTTCAAGAAAACTTCAGGCACTCTTGGAATCAAGAGTATTTCACCAAGTATTTCACTTCATCCGTTTGTTCTTTCTACAACTGTGTTCAATCAGATAATCCCCCTCCTGACTATACCCCAGTGTTTTCCAAAACCAAATCGCAATCTCCATTCTCTGGAGCCTGATTCTTAATGGGTATTTCAGACTAGCTGATTAGAACATAAGCTCAAAGTTCAGCTACAGCTACAGCTGCCTATGAAAATCACTTTTTAGGTCATTAAAAACTCTATTTTGCCCACCCAAAAAAAAAAAGAAAACAATTTTTTGTTCAGAAAAATTTGTAAATCATTGCATTCTATTTCAGCTGTGTTTTATGACCTTAGGTATAACAGTGTTTATGACATTTTTTTATTTTTAGGGCCACTTATAATTAAAATTACAACCTGGTTCAATGTGACAATGTCGTAGCTTTTTGTCTGTGTAGGTTCTCAGTCAATCAGGACATGGTAGTCTAAGGGTTTGAAAGAAGGCAACTGGACTTTTTTAAGTTGTTTGAAGAACTGAAGAAGCCTTTTGGGTGAAAGGTGAAACATCTTCAAACAACTTAAAGAAGTCCAGTTGCCTTCTTTCAAACCCTTAGATTAGTCGTAGCTTTTTATTGCTGTGTATCTGCTCCAATCAGCCTGGACACATGTGGTTCATCAACTCACTATTATTCAACCCACCTGTTGGGACTGTGGCTTGCTGTAGCGCAGCTCAGTAGCAAAGTGTTCACAGTTGTAGGAGATGAGGTCATAACGCTTCTCTTCACCCACCAATTTATTGGCTTTCTTCACAATATCATTTGCTTTGAGGGGTTTGTACTGGCTGTCCAGGAGGTTGTTGACCTTCCACATGTCATTTTTCACCAAGTTTCGCAGTTTCTGCTTCATTACAATGCCATTCCCAGAGACATTCGTGCTTCTGGACTCTCCATCTTTAAGGACAAACATGATGGGAAGAGGATATTTTCTAAAGAGGTTATATAACAAGCATATATATATGCATATATATAACAAAATTTTTTTTAGTCATTCGTGAATCAGTTTAGTCTAAAAGATGTTGTTTCTGGTCTGCAGATTACATTTTACAGTGAAGGTGAGCTGTCAGATCAGCTAGTTTTTGTTCTGGACTGGGACTTGTTGGGATTTGGATCCAGATCTTGTGACAGTTGTGTGGGGCGACTTACCGGCCCTTACAAAGTGAACAATGAAGTTATCACCAATATACACAGCCCAGTGCTGATAAAGGCCACGGAAGATCTCAATCAGGTCCCCAGGCTGTGGGTTCTTATCTTCTTTTTCACAAAGACACAAACGTTTCATTAATGGCTTCATCAGAGTAGGCAGAAAAAAATTGCAAACATAAGCCTCAAAGTAGTCCACACTGTGTTTTGATGATGTCTTAAATTTACATTTTAGCTAACTAACCCTATGACTACATAGTTATTAAAAACAGTAGGATTAGAAAACAAGACAAAGTTTTTAACTTTGCAACAGACAAAGATGACAATGCAGAGCTTTCACTGGTCTGACTTACCTGATACCTCTAGCATCTGAAAAAAAATATTAATGTACAACATCAGATACAGAGTTAATGTTTGATTTTGGCTTTGTGAGCTGAAACCATATTGGACAAAAAAAAAACTACACAATTTCCATTTAACTCTTCTGTGTGTGTATTTAATGCTCTACTTAAGTTGATGTGTATTCCTGTAGTCTGGCCACTCCTTGTAATGATAATTGTGTTCGTTATCTTCACATTTAAATACAAGCTGATATTTATGTCTATAGTGACTGAAATACCATATGTATTATAAGACTTACATGGTTCATATTAAAATTTACTTATTAAAATGACCCCTATTTTATTCATTCATTTCAGTTCAGTTTTATTCAACATATATACATATATCTACAACAAGTCACCTCAAGGCGCTTTATATTGTAAGGTAAAAACCCTACGATAATATAGATAATATATTATGCAATATAATTATAATTAAGTGTGAATCAAATATGCATTATGTTGGTTTCTTCAATCAAGACTGGTAAATAGTAAGTCAGAATAAATCAATGATTATTAAGAACAGCAAACAATGTGAAGCTCTTAAATTTTATCTGTTTGTATTGTTATTCAATATGAGTATAAATTGTGGACAGTCACAAATGACTGCATGCTATCCAAACAAGTAAACTGTGATGAACTCACCAGATGACGATTCTGTGTTGGACATGGTGTCTGTGAACTTGAGAATAAACAGACAGTTGAAGATAACACCAACAGCTGGGCTCTATGGAAGTGAAGGAAGAAAATTCAATTCTACTGTTAAACTTTGTTAAACTTTTTCACAAAGACACAAACGTTTCATTAATGGCTTCATCAGAGTAGGCAGAAAAAAATCGCAAACATAAGCCTCAAAGTAGTCCACACTGTGTTTTGATAACGTCTCAAATTTACATTTTAGCTAACTAACCCTATGACTACATAGTTATTAAAAACAGTTAAGTAGTTATAGCCACTTTCATGTTATCTTATGTTATTTGTTAATATTATTATAATTATGTCACCTACATAAAATTAGAAATAAATGTTGACCTGACAGATCTGCATAATCCATTAAAAATAATACTAACATTTAAAGCTCTTAAAACAATCTCACTATACAAAGGTTGAAATTGTGTGCAGCACATTCTGAGAAAAACAGTGCACTGGAACAAACAAAAGAAATACCTAAAAACAACAGATCACAGAAACCTTTCTCTGACAAAGGAAAACCCCTACACAACATCCAGCTCAGGCATGCAATATTTCCAAAAACAGTGGGTCACTAGTGTTTAACGTTTATGTGACAGAAGACAGAAATATATACAAAGTCTTTGTATAGGCATGTTGTTACTGCCTAGTGGCATTCTTGTGCTTTTAGATAACAGTTAATATTCTGCTTTAGTTTTTTTTAATTCTTGATTTATCTGCTGATTTTTCTACCATTGATCATGTAATTCTAATTGACAGATTATTGAATTGGGGTAGTATTTTTGGTACAAAATGGTTTTCACATTAATTGATATCAACATTCATATTAACAACTATATGTCTTCCTCAAACAGTAACAATACTATTAATCTTCAATTAAAAAGGTTCCAGCCTTGTTATTCCATATATCTAAAGGCTCATCAGCTGCCATAACTGTCATCAGCTAATCAGAGTCACTGGACTGGATCACTCCACTGTGTTTGTGCTGTTGGTGCCTTTTGGAGCATTTTAAGTTCCATTTAAGTGTATGTGAGATTGTATTTGTAGCAACCTGTGATGCAATACATGAGGTATGTGTATGCAATACATGAGGTATGTGTATGCAATACATGAGGTATGTGTATGCAATACATGAGGTACCACAGTGTCAGTAATCACTAAGACCTTCTTCAGTGTCTTGGTGATTGCTGACACTTACGTGGGAAATTCATGTTGAAGATCACAAAATAATAATGTATATCCATGTCCACAAACAAGAATCAAAAATATAAAGGTCGTGGCTATTTCAGGAAGTGAAGGAGGAGGCTGCCTTGGTTGAGAAGCAGGTAGACAGTACGTTAGGGAAAGAGAGGGGAAAAGAGACTGCCTGCACCCGCGATGTTCACAGCAGACCAAAACGATCTGGGCTACCGGGAAACGTCCAGGTGCTCCCGATGGCCAGTCTGTCACTGTCACTACTGTATTAACAATCTTCAGGTGTTTAAACATCTGTGGTTCCATCTTAATTGAAACTGCTGACATTAAACTAAACCGTAAACCAAATCCGACCGCCTGAGTGAAAGGAGAATTATATAAGATTTCACCATCAATAACATAATGTGGTTTAAAAAATATGTTTAAAAAAAAAACCCTGAAAATGTTGTGGTAACTTTATGGGCATTTCAAGATAATGCATAGAATAAACAGCTGTAAGAATTAATACAAAGGTTTCTTTGTTCACTCACCTGCTGAACTCCTTGCTGTGAAGCAACCAAGTTAAAAAATGAAAGGGCACAGTTCAACAGTGGGGTACTAATAAGGAGAAGAAAAGTTCCCACCCATAAATGAGATTAACATCCATTAAAATATCCCACCCCTTTCTGTAATGGCATCCTTCTGCTTATCTTTCTTAAGCAGAAGGATGTGAACTGTAGTAACTGTTTTAACAAGCTGTGTATAACATGGTATTTCAAGAGTGAAATATAAAACAGATCTGAAAAAGAAATGCTCTCACACCGGAGCCAATTCAGGAGTGAATGTTAGAGCGCCACCTGCTGGACACAACAGTGACAACACACGAGGTCTGGTAGATGACTACAAATTTGCCATGAAGTTAAAATTGTTCATTTGTGTGGGATAAAGCAATGCCCCCACCCCTGGTGCCCACCTATCAGATGCCTTCCTCAATAATGATACCCTTCCATCATCTAACTGGAAGCCCCACTCCAGCAGTCCATCCCGACATCCAGCAGAACAACACACCATTACATTCATCACAGCATATTTATCAGTCCTGTAGCAAAAAACATAATCTCCATAAACTAATAATCTGACCTGGCAGTAAAAACAAACAAGGTGCATTAGAGCATAGAGGAGCTCTCCATGAAACCCTTTATCAGCTGAAATATGATGATTCTAATTATACAGGTGATAGAAAAAAATATGTTAGGTAGGTTCAACAGGTCCAAAATTCTGACTCAGTATTGCAAAATTTAAAATAAATCATAATCATAAATGTCCACTGGCTCCTGGTGAAGCCACACATCACTTACAAGATCCTTCTTCTCACTTACAAAACCGTCAGTGTCCTAGCACCTCAGTACCTGTCCGACCTCCTTCACCCATACAAACAGTCTGGGACACCATGGTCCTCAGCCATGGGTCTGCTTTCTGTCCCTCACACCAACCTCCATACCTTTGGGGACAGAGCCTTCAGTGTGGCAGCCCCCACCCTCTGGAACTCACTTCCATCTGAGCTCCGCCTCATCACTGGACTCTTTCAGGAAACTCCTCAAAACTCACCTCTTTGACAAGGCCTTCAGCCGCTAGCCTTTTTGTTTATTTGTACTCTTCTGTAAAGCATCCTTGGGTTCCTTCAAAGGCGGTTTGCAAATCTAGGTTATTATTATTTTTAACATTGTTCTTTATCACAGGCTCTTAAATTGCATTCTTTGTGAGGTAAATAAATAGATAAAATGATGGTGCTCTCTAGTTTCCTCTCTCTACCACACATGCAACTCTCTTTTCAGGAAGGCTTTTCTGCACTCAGAACAAGAAGAAGTTCTTCTGAAACTTCTCCCTCTTATTCTGAGCCATCTTCCCCTCCACTCACAAGTCAGACAACATGGTGGAACTTGACTCCAGCCTTATTCTTACATCACTTCATACTGTATATCTGAAAACTATGCTTTGTTTAGTTTTTTTCCTTGATCCCTGCAAACTCTTTCACCTGCACTGACTTCTCTTTTCTCTCATCCCTCCCTTCTGAGTTTTTCCTCCAATCACCTTAAATAGTGAATAACCACAGGTAATTATAACACCTCATTTCCATGTTTATACTCAGACTTTAATATTTTTTTCTTATGTGGGGAGTTAATCATGAGCATCATCAGCAATGTTTTTAGAGGTGTACAAAACAGTAACATGACAGAACTAATAGCACTTTTCTTTCTGATAATGTACTCTAAGCTCAATTATAAATATTCTTTAAGCTTTACTTTCATTCTTAACAGTCCTCCCCATATTTATTTTATTAACAGAAGGTATTCAACAATTCAGCATATGCCAAGAATAAAACTAACAATGCCAACAATACATTCAACATTTTATATGTGCATGGTGTGCAGCAACAGGAAATATAACTGTACCCTTTTAGTTAGTTGGTTGGTTTTACAAGATATCATATCATCCTGACTGCTTTTTTCCCTTTATAGTAGCAGCTCTCATAGGAATAAACCAAAGTTCAGTTCTACAAATTAGCAAATACCCAACTCACTGGAATGTCTGATGAACTTGATATAAAGAAGCGGTCGCAGCTTGTGACTGCAATGTAACTGGTTTGCTAGTTAGCTGGGAGCTAATGTAACCAATATGTCAGCTTATCAAAGAATAATAGCTGAAACAATATCCATAACAGAGGACAATTTTTTCAGGGCAGCACTTTACCATCCATGCCCAATATTTCATACCTTTTTCTGGAATGGAGCATGTATGCTATGTCCTTAATAAATGTCACAACATCATCATCACCTTCCTCACATCTGCTATGCATGTGTAATTAAAAGGAAACTTAATTCAACTCCAGAGTTTCACACTGGGTGAATATGGTTGCAGTTATAATTAAATTTGTGTCTTTTATCTTTTGATTGGAATTCAAATGGAGAGAGAAAAAAATATTTGCATCAGTTACCAAACATTTCACTTAACATCAGACTGAAACTCATTTCTGTTTAACCCTGGGACATGTGAAGATGTCCTGTCACTTACTGAGTCTTTTCTGAGTCCATGAATTACAAAACTATAACGTCCTCAACAAGAAATAAGAGAATGTCTCTTTGACAATAACCCAAAATGTCTCTTATTAGTTTTTGGAATAAAATGAAATGTAGTAGCCGGCCAGCAAAATGAAAAGGGATAAAACTGTGTGTATATAGCTCTATATGAAATATGTCTGTGTGTACTTTGGTATAAATACTCAATGGTCCAGAAAAATACAGCTGCTGCCTGCTCCTCTCAGTGGCACCAGCAGGACGACAGTCCCTCTTCCTCAAAAGAAAAGTCTCTTCCACCAGTAGCAGGAGGATGAATGACTTTAAAGCTACTGCGTGTAAAGATGTCACAGCAGGCTCACACAAGCTTGCTCTGGTAAAGCTACAGGCCTTGTGAGCCCAGTTTTTTCCTCCTTACCAGGTATAAAACTTCCTGGCTTCTACACACCCAAGCTGTGGCTACCAGCTTAGGTGCTACCAGCATGCGCTCTGTCTCTGAACAATAACTTGTCACCCAGACTCTAATGCCACTGCCCCAAGTACGCCACTAGGAAGTGCTAAAAGACCACATGCAACAAGATTATCACTAAATGTGATTAGGATTTCATAATGAAGGCTCATACTAATTGGCTACACTATCATTATGTGACGAGTTAAGGTTACAGGGGGCGAGATGTGGATAGCTGTTAAATCACCTGCAAAATGATCTCAGGATTGTGTTATCAGAATACTTTATTAATCCCTGAGGAAATTATGTGGTCACAGTTGCTCCAGGACAGTAAGAACAGTAATTAACAAGTTAAAAAAGCAATATTATATTATACAATATATTACAAAATTACAAAATATTACAAATAACTCTAATAGTACAATAACTCTAATATATAAATATCCTAATATATTACAGAAAATTAACTATAGATAAGTTGAATTGAGGTGCTCCTCTTATCATACTGCCTTTATTATATTAAGGGTGCACAGTTGTTGCAGTGTATACTTGTGCTTTAGATGGAGGAGTTGTACAGAGAGAGCCACAGGCAGGAATGATTTCCTGTGTGGTTCAGTGGTACATTTGGGTAATCTCAGTCTCTCACTGAACGTGCTCCTGTGATTGGCCAGCACGTCATGAACTGGGTGGGAGGTATTGTCCAGCATTGTCCTTAACTTGGACAACATCCACCTCTCCGACACCACCTTTAGAGAGTCCAGCTCCATCCTCACAACATTACTGGCCTTGCGGATCAGTTTGTTGAGTCTGTTGGCATCCACTACCCTCAGCCTGCTGCCCCAGCATGCAACAGCATAGAGTATGGCACTGGCCACAACAGACTCACAGAAAATCCTGAGCATTGTCCGACAGATGTTTAAAGACCTCAGCCGCCTCTG
>VUQS01061192.1:0-10649 GCA_015108495.1 Heterochromis multidens
GTCAGAGTTCATGATTCAACAATAAGAAAGAGACTGGGCAAAAACGGCATCCATGGGAGAGTTCCAAGGAGAAAACCACTGCTGACCAAAAAGAACACAAAGGCTCGTCTCACATTTGCTAAAAAACATTTTGACTTTTGGGGAAATATTCTGTGGACTGACGAGACAAAAGCTGAACTTTTTGGAAGGTTTGAGTCCCGTTACACCTGCTATCAAACTAACACAGCATTTCATAAAAAGAACATCATAACAACAGTCAAACATGGTGGTGGTAGTGTGATGGTCTGGGGCTGCTTTGCTGCTTCAGGACGACTTGCTGTAATTGATAGAACCATGAATTCCGCTCTATACCAGAAAATCCTGAAGGAGAATGTTACGGCCATCAGTTGATGTCCTGAAGCTCAAGAGCACTTGGGTTATACAGCAGGACAATGATCCGAAACACACCAGCAAGTCCACCTCTGAATGGCTCAGAAAAACAAAATTAAGGTGTTGGAGAGGTCTAGTCAAAGTCTGGACTTAAATCCGAATGAGATTGGCATGACCTTAAACAGGCCGTTTGATGCTCAAAAACCCTCCAATGTGTCTGAATTAAAACAATTCTGCAAAGAAGAGTGGGCCAAAATTCCTCCACAGCGATGTGAAAGAATCATTGCCAGTTATCATAAACGCTTGATTGCAGTTCTTGCTGCCAAGGGTGGCACAACCAGTTATTAGTTTTAGGGGCAATTACTTTTTCACACAGGGCCAGGTAGGTTTGGATAACTTTTTTCCCTTAATAAATGAAATCATCATTTAAAAACTGCATTTTGTATTTACTCAGGTTAACTTTGTCTAATATGAAAATTTGTTTGATGATCTGAAACATTTAAGTGTGATAAATATGCAAAAAAAAGAAAGGGAAGGGGGCAAATACTGCATATCATGTGTATTGATAACAACTGAGAAAGCAGTGTATATATTGCATACCTTAGTATCAGTATAATGACATCAAAGCTGACTTCTATGTGATAGCTGATAAAGCTGGTAAAGTAATTTAAAAATGGATGGCTAAGTAATCAGATCAGCCCCAGGAGTTTGGATAAATTTGCTGATTTTATCAAGTCAAGACAGTATTTCACTACATGAGATAGCTTTCAATTAGCAGGCATGCATTTGCCATTGTGTGATTTTTGGAAACACACAGGTTTCCACACAAGTTTTCTTTTCTGTATAACGTAAGGAAAAGTACTGTACATTTGGAGTCCAAATTGGCTTTTTAATCAGACTCAGAGAATTCAAACAAAGACAATAAACTTTTATTGTGAAATATCCAAACCAGTCTGCCAGCCACATCACAGATCATTTTGTTGGGTCTCGTCAGGAGGAGAATAAAGCACGCACTAATTGGAGTTTTGATATTTTTAAGTCTTGACAGGTTTCTATGTCTGGCTCAATACACATCAGTCAAAGTCAGGATCTCGCCCACCGCCTCCAGACTTCCCCTCAAAGCACAGAGTTGTTCTCTGACTCTGGTTTTCTTGTACTTGAAGAAAGTGGAAACTTGAGTACCTGCTGACAGTGGCTGGTAGCTGACTGAGAGCACCAACAAACATTTGCATTTCTGAAATGCTTCGACCCCGTCATCAGGTCATAAGGGTTCACCCCGTCACATCCATCACACTGACTCCAAGAACAGCTACCACTAATATATTCCAGACCTTCACATGCTCCACTCCTACAAGATAATCAGCATTATTAGTGTTTCATCCCATCAGTGTACATTAATACTAAATACAGGGTTACCCAAAGCGACAACCTCCATCCTCATGTATCTGTCTGGTAGGCTTCACCTCAGCTAATTGGAGACTCTGATCTGGACCTCTGGACCATGTTTGTGGAGTCTGTGCCTTTTGGAGCATTTTTAATGCAGTTTTCCAACTAATAATATGGTTGCTGTGTGGTACAGACCATCTAAGAAGTTTTTGCTCAGCTTTGCCTATTCTAATAACTTCTAGTAAGTTTATGGCCTCAGCTTGAAATGAAATCAGGGTGATGTTTTCTTATTTAGTTATTTTTTCTTGATTATATTTAGAGATTAAGGAAGAAAAAAAGATCAATAAATGTTTGTTAAATAAGAAATTACATTTATATTTTAACCAAAGTAAAGAGGATTATGATTTTGCCATAATCAAGGAGCCTTACAATGACTCACCAAACATTTGAGAGAAAATGTTTGACATTTAAGAGAAGAACACTTTAAAAAATAGTGTTTTTCAGTTAAGGAATTACATCACTTCACTTTTCAAGGTTAAGAACTGAATAACTCATAAGAAACATGAATAGAAGGCCAGCAACCACTCTTTCCAATCACATCATTAAAGTGCACAACAAACCACCAGCTCATTTTCAGTGAAACAAAAATGAGTTTTTTTTCTTGTAGATTTTCCAGATGTTTTCTTATAAACGTGCCAAGTTTTCTCAGAAATTTTCCATATATTTTTCTCAGAAATTTGCCCTTTTTTTTCTTGTACATGTGCCTTTTTATCATAAATTTGACAGTTTTTTCACATAAATTTCTTGTTTGTTTCTTGTAAATTGGTACCTTTTTTCCCTGCCACCTTCCCAGCAACTTCATTTTTTTTTTTTAACCCTGAGTGGCCCTAATACACCGTTTTTTCTTCATATCTTTACTACCTTTTCCTATATAAATGTAAAATTAATTAGGTCTTAAATTGCTTCCATCAAGGACTTAAAAAGGTCTTCAGCAGTCTGTACTTTAACCCTGTTTGTAACCCTCATTGGCTCACAGTGAACTCTGACAGCAGGGCTAATCCACATTATTCTGATCAGTCTTTGATTTAGGTCTTCGATTATCTGTTAAGGCTTTGGTTAAGTTGTCCATGTAACAGAGTAAAATAATTCAAACGTGTTGCTTTAAAATCCTGGAGAGTGTTTCCAGGCTCTTCTGCATTTAAACTGACATGTAGTCCAATCACAAACCCACTTCACTAACCTTCAGGATGAGAGTGGATAACAGCACAGTTTAGTCCTTTTATTTTTTCCTTCCTTTTTTATAAATCCAGCCTCACTGACAAAAACCATGGCAACATGGGAGTTATTATGGAACAGTGAGTGATTTTCAGAGCAGCAGATTGTCGAGGTGAAACCACACAGTCCAGCCTCATGAAACATACATTACTAATTGATTGCAGACCAGTTTTGGTGGAAATGTTTATCCAGAACTGAGCATGTCCGCTCCGAGCGAGAACTGACCCTCTAACCAAAGATAACAAGTAGCTTTCTTTGGGGCTCTTATGTAAGCTATTACCTCTTTTAATTGCTGATAGCACCCTCAAACACTCAGAGAATAATTTTTTTTATCCTCTTCAGTAATTGAAAATCTGAGTTGGCAGGCAGATTCAGATTGTTTTTAAACTTCTCTCCAGGAAACTTGAAATGCTTTTCATGCTGTTTGCAAACACAAAACCCGTTAAAATGTGTCTACAAGCCTGATATTTAGTCCTCGTTTTCCTTCTTAATTTGACTTTTTACAAACTTGTTGCACCATTTGAGTTTAAATTAGACGAGAAATTCGACAGTTATTCAGTAGCTGGACACGAAATGCTGCTTATTGTCTTTGGGCATCAATGTTAAGCAATACTTATTCTGCTTTTCCATATTTTCTGTCCTATCCTTTTCCAGTTCTGGATGTTTATTTTAAACATGTTTCACATAATGAGGTCAGTATGTGTGTGAGTGATCCTGAACCAGACTGATTTAAACACTTTTTTCCACTCTTGGCTCTTTGTGATGTCATAGAGAGTGGATATCCTCATATGGTCATCTCAAGTCCCACTCAGTCAGAAGAAAGCTGCCCAAAAAAAGGGGAGCAGCTAAAGGAGTTTGGTGAGGGGCTGCACCAAGGTGCAGTATAAGGAAAAGAAGGGTTATTTTGAGCACTGAGTCAAACAGGTCCATTAAAGCTATGGCCATCCTGAAAGGGGGTGTTAACACCAAGGCTGAGACTGTTTAAGGCAGAGGTGTGAAACACATCCATGAATCAGGAGACAAAGGCAGCTGCAATAATGTGTTTTTATTTCATCTACATAGATCTTTTTGACCATCATCTTTGCTCGAGCTGAACTAAACACCCAGTGAAATCAGGCTTTTAAGGAGCTCGCCACAGTAAAGGAAAATGGTGTGCTTGATTTATAACAAGAATTTAACACATGTAAAAGTTTTGTCCCGACAATCTTGGTTTTAAAAATGGTTTTAATCGTTTTATAAATGAAAATCAAACAACAAACAACAATAAACAAAATCAAAATTCTAACTAAGATTAAAATTAGGTGCTCAGGCCTAGTTTGCATTATTTCAGACTATTAAAATGTCAGTTCAGTTCATTTGCATGGATTTTCTTGCCTCCACCATCATTCCTTCATTTGATAATCTTTACCACAACACATTAAGTAGTGATTAATAAGTACAACTGGTTTGGCACTCCAGAATGTTTTTCTGAAAATATCAGTATTGGTACCACTGTATCAATAATAGTACTGCAAGAAGAAACAGCATAATATATAGACATACACTGTAGTATATGGTAGTACTGTGTTTTGTTTCACTCACAGTTTTAGTTTGAGAAACTCTGTTTTCCAGTTTGGATGAGCAGAAACTGAGACCTTTATAAAGGCTTGGTGATTTCATCCTTCATGTGTGGTGCTTGTTTCTCTCTGCTTTGGTTTCCTCTGGTGATGGACTGCCATAAAATGCTGCAGAACTTCCAAACTTCTTTCCAAATCAGTTCCATCTCATCTTTGGTCCAAGCAACAAAATCTCTGGTTTTACTTTTTGCCATTGCTTTTCTTCCTTTGTAGGATTTTCAAAAAGCAACCAGCCCTCTGTGTCCCGTTTACACTGCCACAGTTATTCATTGTGATTGGTGTTTACACGATCATATAAGGCAAGGAAAAGCATCACATTCTTACTTTTGAGAAGCTGGAACCATCAATTGTTTTGGTGTTTCGGTTAAAAAATTGTCTAAAAAAATGCTGATTGACTCATCGTTGAAGCTCAAGTTGAGATTAATCGAATAAAGTCACAGTTTTTAAATCAATCTTTGAGGATGAAGTGTCTCCTTTCTTGTCTCTCAACTGAGAGAATTTAAACAATAAATTATTATCAGCATATTTTTCTCTGAGGGCACGTACAGAGAAGCCATGACAGATTATGGCTGCACACCATGGGATCTGCAGAGGGATTCTGTGCAGCATCAGAATCACACTGTTTGCTCTGTCGGCTGTTGGGTGGTGGTCTCCGTGCATGCAGTTCAGCTCATTATGGCAGGGCTGTTTAATGTGACTAACATGAATAATGAGGGATGGAAAAGTCATCTGTGTCTGTGCCTCCTGAGGGAAAAGAAGCTGCCAGGCCAGAGCCTCCTCCAGGCAACGAGAGATGAGACCCGGGAAGTCATGAGCACAGAGCAGAAGTGCACATGTGCAAATGGTCCTTTATCAGGATGGGAAAGAAGTGTTTTCCCTTTTTTTACATGAATGCTAAGTTTATAATCCCAGTGGTCAAAACTTTTAGTGCATTTCAGAGGAAAGTGAAGGAAAATATGCAGAAGTTACACCAACCCCGTGGACCATTATGAGAATTATCGCAAGTTCAGTTTGATGGTTGCCCACGTTTATTGGAGGTTGAGTCCACAGACAAGGAGTCAGATCAATCTCGATATTTATACAGTTATTGATAATTCTTTTGTGTGTATTTTTAATACCATCTCACACTTTTTCCCATGTGTTATAAATCAAGCACATCCCTTTCGTTTACAACTGCATTTGCTGAAAATTGCTCGCTGTTTATTTCAGTTCCAACCAAGATGACTAAAAAAAGAGAGCCTTCAGTCAACGAGCTCCACATGCACACGCAGGAAAATGGAACCGACACGCTGATAATCCAGACCTAGAAACTAAGCAACCCTGCAAGAAAGAAAAAAAAAGTAAAAGCCGACTGTTGTGAACACAATAGGAGGCGCACTCACTCTTTCATAAATACGTTAAGAAATTGTCCTGTCCATACTTAATGATGATTAAATTATGGAACAGATATCAGTTGACTTTTATTTAGTTTCTCATCTGTAGATGGTACTCCAGGTTCTGCTTTGAGGCCTCAGGGAGCTCGATGTACTCACAGATGAACCAGTTCTCCACCTGCTGCAGTTTCTGGATCTCCAGAAGATAAGAAGGACTAACAGCACCAAATGAATCCCAAGAAGGTGGAGTTTGTTTGACCATGGTGTGAGAGTCCAGCCATAACAGTGACTTGATCAGCCTGCAGGTGGGGAAACACAATAAGGGACGAGCTGGTGCTAGCTGGTCAGCAGCAACTGAACTTTCAAAATAAGAGCATTATTAAATTGCAACAGCCAGGATTGGACTGGATAAACAGCCAGGGATCACACCACCAACCTTCCAATTAGTAGATGACCTCCTACCTCTTGAGCTACAGCCACCCGAGTAAAGTGTGTCATGATTTCCTAAAATGTTGGATTTTAACATCCTTCAGCACTTTTTCATGTTTCTGTTCAGTGTGTGGTCCTTTGCTTACTCGATATAAGTCGGTCTGACCCTCTGAGGTACAATGTTGCCCTCCTCTAACGTAGAAGAAGTAAACACAAAGGTGGACAATGTTTGGACTTTATTTTCGTTGCTCAATTTTGACAGTTTTCTGAACTTGTTCTTACTTTCTTTTGTTTAATAAAGTAGGTGATTTCACTGAAAATTCAAATATTTCATTTTATCTTATGTTTCTGATTTATAATCTAATAAGAAGAACTTAAAAAAAGAACAGCAGCTAAGCCTGAAACAGAAGCAAAAGTATGTCTAAAAGTGAGGAAATATGATGCAGGTAAACTGATCTCATACACTGGAAGGTAAACACGGCCCTGCAGGTCAAATCCAGCCTCCTGACGTAAGCTGAAGTTTCACTTTTTTTTTTTACATAAAAACATAAAACCTTTACTCACAAATAGAATGATGAATAAAATATAACAAACATGACCTGAAGTGTTGAATATTGTCTCCTATGTATCAGTGTAGGGTGGCAGATAATCCATCTGTATTTTTGGCTAAAGAAATATCAACATCTGCTGTGGGAATTCGAGTAAAATCTGTCCTAAGAAACAGTCCAACTGGTTTATGAATCAGTTTTATTTTATATGAATTTTTATATGAAGAGAAAAAAAATACATGCGTGCATCTCCACCACAGGTGTGCGTGGGTGTTTGTATGTTTGTGGCAGAAAAAAAGAGAGACAAATGGAGAGCAACAGAGAATCACAAAGCATGTACGCTGCTGAGGGCTCTCTGGAGGTGGAGGACTTTTCCCCTCCAGGATCCTCTGAAGTAGATTTTAGTGTGGTGAAGGACCATCTGCAGCCATTAGCGAGCCATATGAGGGTCTGAAAGAAAGGAAAGCAGCCCAGTGGTACTTCTGCAACCACAAGTGTGGACCTACATTTAAAGATACTCGTGAGTATGAGAAGTCTCCATCAGCATATATTAGAAAATGAATGCAGTTTCCCAGACTTCCACCCACCTCTGACGGGATTAACAATCGTTCTTTCATGCAAGTTTCATAATGTAGGCTATTACCTATAAGATTAACTTATAGGATAGGCTCCACTTTTTGGTTCTGTCGGATAAAATCCTTTAAGATTGGTTCAAAAATCAAATAGATCTTTCTGTTAAATTATTCTTGTGGACTCAAAGGAGTTCGGAATTGGATTTTGTAATTTAGTTTAAAAAATTCAATAAATATTTACACATTAAAAACAAACCACTCATTTTTTTGATCCTGAACTCGTCTTCTGTCTCGTCATTAGTTGGAAAGAACTTCATTTGGAAAATAAAACGTGGAGAATCTTTGTGTGATGATCAGAGTTGTGATTAAAGGTCTGAAGTTTGGGAATGTTTGTGTGATTTTTTTTTTTTTAAACTTTATTTTTATCATAATTTTTCCAAACACGTACAAAGCAAAACAGGGCTGCTCCAAATTTCATTCAAGCATAAAAAGGCGCCTAACTCAAGGGATGAACCAGTGTTTTGTCTACACAAAACAAACAGGCATAAAATAGTATTTTTACACCAACAAGGTGATTCTCAAAGAGCTATTAGCTGAAAACTTGGCTTATCTCAGCATGGTGTGCTTAAAAAGATTTAGGAAACTGGAGCCAGTGGAGGACAAAAGAAGAAGTGACAGGCCTAAAAACTAGGTACAGCAGATGAACAATATTTGAAAAAATCCAGAAACAGGACCTGAGAGATGCATCTGGACCTTCAGTTGATATAGCTACTGTTCACTGAAGCCTCAACAGAAATGGTCTCAGTGGAAGGGTGGCTGTCAAGAAGCCATTCTTAAGGAAGGGAAACAGGGAGAAAAGGCTGAAGTATGCCAGATTACACAAGAACTGGACTGAAAATCAGTGGCAACAGGTCTTATGGAGTGATAATCTAAATTAGAAATTTTTGGTTCAAATCATCGTCAGTATGTATGAAGGAGGTCAGGAGAGAGGTACAACAGTGATTGTCTACAACCATCTGTAAAACAACGTGGAGGCTCTGTCATGGTTTGGCAGTACATTTCAGTCAGTGGTGTTGGGGATCCTGTCAAAATTGATGGAATCATGAACACAGAAAATCTCATCAGATTTCGATCTACCATGAAAGGTGGAGCTGTTACCAATCACATGCTTTCCAGATACATGTGATCTAATTGGCAGTGGCTTCATTTTTCAGCGTAACAATGATCCCAAACATACTGCCAATGCAGTAAAAGCAAACCTGGATAGAAAAACACACAGTGGAACACTATCATTCATGGATTGGCCTCCCCAGAGCCCGGACCTCAATATTATTGAAGCAGTGTGGGATCAAAAGGCAGCCACCATCCAAAGAAGAGCTTTGCATGTCCTTCAAGAAGCCTGGAGAACTATTCCTGAAGATTACTTAAATAAATTACAAGAAAGCTGCCTAATAGAGTTCAGACTGTGTTGATATAACTATATAACTGTATTGACTTTCAAGCTCGTTAGAATTGTACAAACTCTGTTTTTTGCAGGTTTCAATAAATCACTGCACCTGTTTCCCATTTTACTAGCAAAATATAATTGATGGGTGGCTCCAGACTTTTGCACAGTACTGTGTTTGAACGCCATCTGTCTTCCAAAGTCTGTTCCAGTAAGCCATAATATCCCATTTTATCCAAGAACATGCACAGTTCTGAAGAACTACCTACATTTTTATCACTGAGGAGCTGTCAGGAACAAATCTTAATTAGGATGCAGCGGAGTCAGTGATGAGTTACACTCGGAGAAACTGGGTTTCATCATTCGGTTTCATCACTCAGTGACTGAATGCTGTGTTTCCTTTTCAATTCAGAAGCAGAGGCAGGAGACAGAAAGAGTGTGTCTTCATTTCCAAGGTAACTGTCGGAGTGTGTGTTTTTGTATGTGTGTGTATGTGTGTGTCAGAGCCAATAAGGCCACTGTAGTATTTCCCTTTGGAAAATCTGAGTTTTCAATTAGAGATTTGGATGAAAGGCTCCCCAAAGCTACATCATGTTTTTTTTTTTTTAAATCATGTTCATTGACTCACTGGTAATTGGAACAAATTATCCAAAATTAGATTTACCCAGTTTGGAAATAGGGAGGGGGAATTGTAATGCAAGAGAGTGAGGCCAAAATTAGACAGATTTGTGTTGCTTTTTTTTTTTTACCTGGTGCAGCTACAGAGAGAGACTGGTGGGTTTTCACTGTCTTTTCTATGACTCTGCAGCAGGGTGGAAACAGGCCGATATGATGACTTTAAGTGGGCCTACTATTACTTTTAGCTGTTTATATTAAATGTGATCAAAGTCTCAATTGAGGTCAGTGAATGTACCACTAATCCCTGTAAACTAAAAGCTCTTCAAACTGCTCTAAACACTCACTTTCAGCCTGTGTTTTCTTACTCTTGGATCTATATCAGAGGTCACTAACAGGCGGACCGCGGTCCGGGTCCGGACCCAGAAGCTGTCCCATATGGACCCGGACCTACAGCCAAAACAGAAGGTTATGATTTAACACCTGGCGGGTCGCTTCGATTTTAACCAGCGTAGCTTTTATCGTCTTTACGGTAGTGGTCACTGAGGAAACGCACAGACCAATTACATGCGAGTTAAGCCATACCACGTGATACCACTCAGTCAATCAAATCTGTGCATTCCAGGCGGCAAACGCTGCGACTCCACAGTGCTGATAGATGAGAGTTAGAGGCAAAGACGGTAGGAAGAAAAAGAAAGACAGCGATACATGTAGAAAAAAAAAACAAAGGAAGCGAAACAGACGGGTGAGACGGAGAAAGGGAGAGAAAAATAAGGAACAAAAGGTGCTGTCCAAAAAAAGAAAAGCGGATAGCGAAAATAGAGCATTTAATCCGTAATGGACAGACTCATTTTTGTTCATACTTCACTGGGACCACTAAACCAGTCTCATATGTCCAGAAACCGTAGCACTTATTAAAAAAGCCAATGTGAAATGCCATTATGAGACAACACATAAAGGTTTTGAACAAACATACTCACTCAAATCTGAAGTGAGATCACAGAAAATAAGTAGTCTCAGAG
>VUQS01061193.1:0-12405 GCA_015108495.1 Heterochromis multidens
TTTGAGAAACAAAGTCATTGACATCCATCAGTCTGGAAGGGGTTACAAAGACATTTCTAACCTTCCCAGGAGTGGTCGGTCTACCAAAATTACACCAAGAGCACATTGACGACTCATCAAGGAGGTCACAAAAGAACCCAGAACAACATCTAAAGAACTGCAGGCCTCACTTGCCTCAGTTAAAGTCAGAGTTCATGATTCAACAATAAGAAAGAGACTGGGCAGAAATAGCATCCATGGGAGAGTTCCAAGGAGAAAACCACTGCTGACCAAAAAGAACACAAAGACTCGTCTCACATTTGCCAAAAAACATCTTGATGATCCCCAAGACTTTTGGGAAAATATTCTGTGGACTGATGAGACAAAATTTGAACTTTGAGAAGGTTTGAGTCCCGTTACATCTGGCGTAAAACTAACACAAAGAACATCATACCAACAGTCAAACATGGTGGTGGTGTGATGCTCTGGGGCTGCTTTGCTGCTTCGGGACCTGGATGATTTGCCATATCTGATGGAACCATGAATTCTGCTCTCACCCAGAAAGGAAGGCGAATGTCCGGCCATCAGTTCGATCCTGAAGCTCAAGCACGGGTTATTTAGCAGGACAATAATCCAAAACACACCAGCAAGTCCACCTCTAGATGTCTCAAGAAAAACAAAATGAAGGTCTTAGAGTTACCTAGTCAATGTCCGGACTCAAATCTGATTGGGATGCTTTGGCGTGACTTTAAACAGGCTGTTCATGCTCGAAAACCCTCCAGTGTGGCTGAAATAAAACAATTCTGTAAAGAACAGTGGGCCAAAATTCCTCCACAGCGATGTGACTCATTGCCAGTTATCACAAATGCTTGATTACAGTTCTTGCTGCAAAGGGTGGCACAACCAGTTATTAGGTTTAGGGGCAATTAGTTTTTCACATATGACCAGGTAGGTTTATAAAGCTTTTTTTCACTAAATAAATTAATTAATCATTTAGAAACTGCATTGTGTATTTACTCAGGTTATCTTTGTCTAATATTAAAATTTGTTTGATGATCTGAAACATGTAAGTGTAACAAATATGCAAAAATTTAGGAAGGGAGCAAATACTTTTTCAAAGCTCTGTAGGTATGTAGCAAAAAATGTTGTGACTCCTGTGGTTGATTTCCTACCTCATAAAATTTTCTGTTTCAGCAAGTTAATTTACTGAAGTGGATGGAAATGAATGGCTATAAAACTGCACCAAATTAGGGCTTGCTTAAGGAGCTGGATCTGGTTCTATATATAATTTAATTTAAAGAAACGTTTTGAACAATGACCTGAAAAATAACTGGCATTCTTTTGACAGTAGTCAGGAAGTAAGTGTAAGTGTAGGAAGTGTTTTGCGAAATCTCCACAGCATTTAATGGCATTTCAATAAGTTCATTGGCCATTTACTAGCTCTGTCTGTTTGAACATGCAAAGCAGCTCCAAAAACATCTCCCTGCTGTGACTGGAAAAGGGTTGGAAGGTTGGTGAGAGTGCACCAAAACTAAATTGTTGTAAGCAGTAAAACTAAAGCAATGAACCAAATTATGTTTGATCCAAATGATATTAAAATATTCTGTAAAACTGAAAGTGGCTGTGTATTTGGGCAATGATTTGTGATTAATATGATGGTTTCATCACTCATCGTGATTGCATATGAAAGGTGGATGCTGCCACCATGGCGTTACTTATTGTATTTTATACATACCCATTTTAAACGCTCGAATTTAAAATTATGGACATTACCACATTGGTAGCAGCTTTGTGATGTGGTGGTTAACATATTCTCATTGCACGTAAAAGATCTCTGGTTCGATTTCAAAAGGAGACACAAACTTAGCCTGAGGGGGTCACAAGCTAGTGTGCTCCTAGTGCTGGTCCCAAGCCCCAGTAAATGGGAGAGTTGCATCAGGAAGGACATCTGGTGTAAAATTTCTGCCAAATCTTTTTATTTATTTATTTATTTTTTTTATTTAACCTTTATTTATACAGG
Organism: Heterochromis multidens; assembly: GCA_015108495.1. NCBI lineage: Eukaryota > Metazoa > Chordata > Actinopteri > Cichliformes > Cichlidae > Heterochromis > Heterochromis multidens. Next base: position 2,000 of record VUQS01061193.1, read on the forward strand.
TAGTCCCATTGAGACTCAATGTCTCATTTACAAGCGAGACCTGTCTGCATCCATAAACCACATGGATGCATAGCTCAGACACAAATACCTGTTAACTTGTGCCAAGTAACATACTAAATAAATAAAATTTCAATCACCGGAAGTGGACCCTACACAGATTTCTTGAATGGTGTGTTAGTACTTGAGGCGACTGTTGTTGTGATTTGGCGCTATATAAATAAAACTGAATTGAATTGAAATACTATTAACAGCTCAACAAGCTTTATTAATTATAATTAGTCATTTCAATAAAAATGATTTCAAATGCACCAACACCACAAATACTAGCAAGCAGCTAGCTAGTGGCCCAAACAACACCCATTCATCACTCATATAGACTACACCCTTTATAAAGCATAACTTTAAGCCTTAATACAAAGGCTTAAAGTTATGCATTTGTTTTAAAAAGAACTGACTGTAAACATGTTTATTTCTGTTTTCAAAGTTAGGCATTTCAACATGGGAGTGTATGGGGACTAACTCACTTCTGATGAAAGCCTTAAGAGGCCATTTAAGGAACTGCAGTTTGTGGTACTTGCGGTGGTTTCATTTATCAGTCCCAGATGTTGGCACATGATCATGAGTGACTCCTTTCACATATATACAAATACAGACACAGGTTAGTTCGTCTGCCCGTCCGCTCATCCGTCCATCCATCTATCCATTTTCCACCACTTATGCAGGTCCAGGTTGCAGATACTGTACTGTCAGTATTTACAAAGCATATTGAAAAGATTGCGTGTAAGAGGTGGGAAGTCATAGATTTTTGCGACTGACCCTATTGCATATGTATTTCTGGGATTTCCTTTCTCAAGATGCAAAATATAGCGAGAATATTTAAGTCAAATGTGCAAACAGATTTATTAACGTTTGTGACATGCAATTTACTGTTAATTGAATCGATATTTAACGCCGGAAAAAAGCATCTTATTTTTCGCACTGGATACTGAAATGAACTGACTTCGCCTGTGTTTAGAAAACAGCGCAACTTTTGTAAATCACCCGTAAAACTAATCACACCTATGAGTGGGATTGCGCTCACATGCTGTTTTGTCCCGTTTAGTAAATCTGACCAGAAGTTGCTCCTCCAGGTCTTCCAGGGGGATGCTGAGGTGTTCCCGAGCCAGTTGAAAAACATAATCTCTTCAGCATGTCATAATTCAGTATCATAGTCCTGGCAGTATCTGTCCTCCTCCACCCTTTTTTCCTTTTTCCCTTTTCTTGCTCTGGCTCTCTCTCCTCCTCTCTCTTACCTTTCTCAGGTGGGCGAGTCCTTTGCTCCTGAAACTGCCTGGAGCCAGTTCCCCTGATCAGCCTTGGGCTTAGCCTTCAGCTGCACACCTGTTCCCTATCTTCTCATCAAGTGCTGTGTGTATTTATGGACTGGTTCTTCCACTCATTCACTGCCAGATTGATTTAGGAAACTAACTATTACTTTGTGTTTGATCACGTACTTAGCTTGATATCTCATCTGTTCTAGTGCTCTGGGCTTGCCTGCCTGGACTGGACTTGTGTTTTGGATTTTGGATTCTGTTTTTGGATTTCCTTCTAAGAGAGAGAGACTGGTTCCCACAGATACTTACCTGCCTGCCTACTCTCCACTGCTCACACCCACACACTCTCACATTCATACTGAGTAGTATCACTAAGAAAAGTTTATTTTTTAATCCCAGCCTGTTTGCAATAAACATCATTAACCTTTGCACGTCTCCTGGTCTGGTTTGAGTCCATTAAATTCAGTAAATAATGACAGTCTGCCCCAAGGTCTCCTCCCAGTGTGTTTACTTCTGACTTCAAAATGTACCATCCCTTTCTACCACAATTAAAATCTCACATCGCTCCTGGTCTAGTTTTTGATTAGTTTAGCATGGCGTATTTGTAAAATGCAATCAAAGTAAGAACAAGTAAGCATTACAATATTACTGTAGATCATCAAAAGAGTTAGCCTATTTAATGGTTTGTCATAACAGTGGTTGTTTCTCAGTATATTTTCCCCATAGTTTCTTAAGGAAATGAGTAGAGGTAGAACTGGTCTCAGAAGGTTGTAGCACAGGGCAGGGGTGGATGCTTTAAGCCTAATAGAGAGGTATAGTAACTGAAAATAAAATATCCACAAAAAATATTGCTAGCTAGAATTCACTGTGATTTATTACACAACATTGTAATTTACAAAATGATAAAACTAGAAGGCAGTGTCGTTTGCATTTTTCACATATCTGGCGATGAAAGTAATGTGTTTTCTTATTTTTTTGTAATGGATTTAAAGGCTAGTGGTTCTGAGAACTGTTCAATAGGATTCATTTCATTCGTATCTGTTTTACTGATGAGCATCTCTGAAACAAAATGTATGCTTATAGAATAGATGGAGAACGGTACAGTGCTGATTTATTCAAGATGATCAAGTTTTCCTTAGGATGCACACTAATGTGTTGCCTGTGTCAAATATGGCTGACAGCTGGGTACATCACAGTTATTCATAACACGTGAGCGCGTATGTATATGTATGCAAGATTGATAACTCATCACATTTCCTGTCATAGCGTAAATGTCACCTCTGGAGCTTGCAGTGATGAATGCAATCATGTGGCTGGTTCATCATCTGCAGTGTTCATTTCCATGTAAATGTTTGTCAAAGTGTTCGCACACATACACAGGAAAAAGAAAGACACAGTTTAAAGATCGAGAGATGGAGAATCATCATACAGCACTGGTCAATGACATGGTTGTTGATAACATTTTGGATACAAGAACAGTCATGTGAAAATGAAAGTTTTATACAGGAATTTATGCACTCCTGTTGCAGATGTGCTTGGGATCATTGTCTGAATCTGGGCCTAGCTTTAGCTGTTGGACAGATTGCCACACATTCATGGTTGACTCAATGAATGCAAGGTCCCCAGGTCCTGTGGCTGCAAAACAAGCCCAAATCATCACCCCTCCACCACCATGCTTGACAGTTGGTAAGATGTGTTTGTGCTGATATATGTGGTGCTGTGCATTATGCCCAAACATCTCCACTTTGGTCTCATTTGTCCAAAGGACATTGTTCCAGACGTTTTGTGGTCTGTTTAGATGCAACTCAGCAAACCTAAAGCATGCTGTCATGTTCTTTTTAGAACATGACCAGATTCATAGCTCCTAACCATAGTAGGGAGAGCACTGATAAATACTAAGTGTCCTTACTGTAGCCTCGCTCGTAGCTGGTAACTAGCTTTCTCATCTTGGCCAACTTGGAAAAGTGAAGCAATGCAGAGAGGTGTAAAGTTTCACCAACAGGACTTTATTCCTTTATGGAGGAGGCAAACACAGAGGGCTCAGACTACATACTGCTAACATTGCTCTCGTTTACTTGGACACATGCAGAGCAGAGGGGACAGTCCTATGTCATACATGCATTACCCATCAGGCTTCCTTCAAAGAGAAAAAGACTCTGCCTTTAACAGGAGGTTTTTGTTCAGTCTTTTTCTAATGGTGCATGAACTTTAACATTATTATACTACTGAGACCTGTAGTGTCTGAGGTGTAGCTCTTGGGTTTTTTGCAGTTTCTCTGATTGTATTGCACGGTCTGACCTTGGGGTGAATTTGCTGGGACATCCACCACTGGGAAAATTGTGGCATTATGTAAACACACACCTTAATTATACAGACCAGCAAACTAACAAAACTTCTGCTTTCATAGAGGTGGTCAACTTTGTGCTTACAATACATTGAACACCAAAAGGTGGGAAGTGTAGCAGCAAGAACCCAGCATGGAACAGAGCAGGAATCAATTACAACAGACATGACATTGATTAAATCATGAAATGCATAAAAGAAATACCTGGGATGAAGCTGGGTTGCAAAGTGCACTGTAGGCAGTCTAAAGCAGCTTAAATAGCATGCCCTATATACCCTCTATCTATCCACTTTCTTAACAGCTTGTCCAGTTTAGGGTCGGGGGGCTGGAACCTATCCCAGCTGTCATAGGGTAAAAGGTGGACAGGTCGCCAGTCGATCTCATTTACCAATTAGTTGTGTAGAAGTATATCAACTATGCTGACAGCTGATGTGGGCAGAGTTAGCTAATCTGCCGGGAATGCGATTAAGCTGGACTTTGTTGTCTTTCTGAACTGGTGCTATGCTCAATTTTTGAAAGAATTTCTGTTATAATTCTTGACCTTTAGAAATGCTAACAGATTGTTTTCACAATAATAACTTAATAACTTCAAGCTTGCTGTTTGCCCACCTTTATAAGTCCAGCCTATAAGACTGTATTCCTGCTATAGTAATAGCTATGCTGATTTACTGACTTTAAATTGACCAACTGCATTTGTTTGAACCCTTTGCCTTCTTTGCCTCCACCAACATTGGATTCTTTTTCTTTTGCTGGGTACACTTTCCAACATTACTTTGATTCCATTTTAGCTGTCTAGGGAAAAATACTGATGCCTACTGGGGGAAAAAAAAGGCTATCATCTTCCTTTTATGTGTCAAGCCTTCATTCTTTTGTACCCTGTGGCAGACAGAATTGGACTGTGAAAGTGAGGCTTAAAGGCAACCCATCAAAAAACAGCAATGGTGTCGTTATTCTCCAGCCATTAAATTGTGCAAACATTTACTTCATAATGAGTCCTTAAAGCAAAAAAAAACTGGTCTACTTTAATAAACAAGCAGACCACAACTTACAGAAAAAAGGCATCTCACAGGCAAGAAGACAAAGACAGAAAAGTATATCATCATTATTAGTACAATCTATCACATAGTGCAGTGTAAACTCCTGGTATTTCTTCGCTAATTAGCAAGCTTACACTCATTTGTTGTGACTCTGACTGTTGATTACTTGAGAAAAAGAGTCCATGAAAATTCCAGGAGGCAGAAGGTGTGACCATGTCTGAGGAATGTGAATAAAAGTCACATTAATTCTGCTTTGCTGGGATTGGAGTGCTTTATTTTACTTGATTCATCTGGCAGCTCTAACACACATGCTTAATGCCACTTATTTTGTCCTCCACTTGTCCAGTTTCCTGTGGCTTAACAAACAAACAACAAAACAAACTATCCTCTGAAAATGGACAGGTATGAGGACTGGACTGAAAATGAGTGAAAAAGCAGCCAATGTCCAAAGAAAAACATTGAAAGACCTTCAGAAAACCTGGAGAACTATTGCTCAAGATCACTTTAAAAATTACATTAAGTCTGACTCCCTGAGGCCTTTACACACCAGCCGCGTAATTTTGCTGGACAAATTTGTGGCATTTATTTTTTCGAACCAAGCTCGAGTTTTCCAGTTTTTCGGATCCAAATAAACAGATCTGACAATCAGCTGTTGCGAAAAAGCAAAACAAAATTCCAAATTTTTCGGATCCAAACTTGTCGTGTAGTGTATATACACACACGTCGTGTTTTTGTGGATTCATCCTCAAAAAGCGCACTGTGAAAAAAATGAAGTTGACATCAAGCCATGATGAGCTGTTCCTGATGTTTCTAAACAAGAAAGGGAAGAAACAGAAATTCTGGGTTCATCCAATTCTCACGAGAAGGCGGCAGCAGGAAGAATTTAATTGTTTGATCCAGGAGTTGAAGCCGTATCACGACCGCTTCTAATACATAGCCTATTTCAGGATGTCAGTGGGGCAGTTTGAGCTCTTGTTGGCAAAATTGGGACCACATATGAGGAGGCAGAGAAACAATTTCAGAGAGCTGACTGACCCGGTGAGCAGTGTCTAGCTGTGTGTCTGAGGTAAATTAGTATTATTTTACTATTTGTATATTAAGTACCGGTGCGCGTTTTGAGCCATGAGCACACCTGTTGCCACATGCAGTGGTCTGATTGGTCAGATCTGTTTATTTGGATCTGAAAAATCGAGCTTGGTTCGAAACAATCAATGCCGCAAATTTGTCCAGCAAAATTACTTGAGCTTCAGGTAACAAACTGATGGCCGGACATTCTCAGAATTTATGGATCCATCAATTATGGCAAGCTGTCCAAATCCGGAAGCAGCAAAGCAACCCCAGACCATCACACTATCACCACCATGTTTGACTGTTGATAAGACGTTATTTTTGTGAAATGTTGTGTTAGTTTTACACCAGATGTAACAGGACTCAAATCTTCAAGAGTTCAACTTTTGTCTCCTCAGTCCACAGAATATTTTCCCAAAGTCTTGGGAATCATCGAGATGTTTTTTGGCAAATCTAAGACGTGCCTCTGTGATCTTTTTGGTCAGCAGTGGTTTTCTCCTGGATGGATACCATTGTTGCCCAGTCTCTGTCTTATTACTGAATCATGAACACTGACCTTAACTGAAGTCACTTTAGATGTTGTTCTGGGTTCTTTTGTGACCTCCTTGATGAGTCGCTGATGTGCTCTTGGAGTAATTTTGCTAGGCTCTCACTGTGGTTCACTGGAGTCCCAAAGGCTTAGAAATGGCTTTGTAACCCTGTCCATACTGATAGATGTCAATGACTTTGTTTCTCAGCTGTTCTTGAGTTTTTTTAGATCACGGCATGATGTGTTGCTTTTTTTAGATATTGTAGCCTTCTTCACTTTATCAGACAGGGTATATTTAGATGATTTCTTGATTCAACAGGTCTGGCAGTAATCAGGCCTGGCTGTGGTTAGTGAAATTAAACTCAGCTTTTCAAAAAATGTGGTTAATCACAGTTAATTTATGATTTAACAAAAGGGGGCCAACTGCTTTTTAATATAGGGCCAGGCAGGTTTGGATAGCTTTTTTCCTTTAATAAATTAAATCACTTAAAAACTGCATTATGTGTTTACATATATTCATCTGGCAGAACCAGCCTCAGTGAGGGGGAGCCATCTGCCGTGACCACGACATATATGTATGTATATATATATGTATGTATTTGGGTGTGTGTAAAATAATAATCATTCATTAATCGACATTGAGATATAATGTTCAATCAGTCATGATCATTTTGATTTGAGATCATATCACCCAGCCCTACCTTAAAACATGCTATCCTGGTGAACCAGGTACCGCAGCATCATCAGCATGTTAGCATTGCCATTGTGATGGTCACATTAAACAATGCAATTCAACTGTGTACAATCATATGCAATAGCTCAAAACAGATCTAGCATCAATTCAATTCAATTCGGTTTTATTTATATAGCGCCAAATCACAACAACAGTCGCCTCAAAGTGCTTTATATTGTAAGGTAAAGACCCTACAATAATACATCACAGTCGTTTAGTAAATAAGATAATCACATGCATCACGTTGAACAAAAACAATTTAAAAAGAAGAGGCCTAGTTGGAATCATATTCCTAGCTCTAACAGTGTATCTCTTCACTGCTGTGTACATACCATATATCATTCTCATTTGTTTGCTGCCATAGGCTGTGTCTTCTTCATTTTGGTTTTCCATATGGAAAAGGAAATAGAAACCACTTAAAGTAAATGTTTATGTTCTGTATGAATTTTATGTCTCAAAAGACATGCATGTCATGCTATGAATTACACATGTTGCACCCTTTCTTTTCCTTTCTTATTTTGCAGAATCGTGTTTACTTGATTCATACATAATCCATAATAATTCATGACTGAATCAATAAATATAAGTCTTATGGTTCATACAATACATTTAAAAACAAATTATTATCTACAAAGCTTTTTTTTTTTGTATTCCTTTTCCATATGGATTCAGCATGGTGGGACAAACAGCTGCTTGCAAGATATCAGAAGGGCAGTCTGGAATAATGTTAGAATGAATACAGGGAAAATAAACAATTAAGCTGGATGGCACAGCAGCAATATGATTAAATTATAATCAGGGAAGTAGAGAAATAATTTAATAGATACTGCACTAAAATTCTAACATTTCTAAAGATGTATTGATGTTGGAAATAGGCTGGCGCATATGTTTGCAGATTAAAAATTCTATTTCTTGAATGTTTATTTTTATTCTCTGTTTTAGTGATTGCACCAGTGTCACTCAGTAGCATAAACTAGACCCCCTTCCTGCCTTTTCTCTCATGGATCATGTCAAATTGGAGCCATAAACAACCCATTAAGTGACATATTTATCTGGGCCAATTCTGCTGGCTCCCTCACCCCAATTACTTTGCTGGTGGAATGTCTATTTTGGACTGCTTCACATTCTTTTACGCTCAAATCATTACTTCTGCAGAACCAGAAAGCTGTTCCATGTGCTAACCCTCTCTCTGCAGTATACTTCTCATAGTTCCCTAAACATGTTACATAAGATGAGTGCGTTGCAAGGGGAGCATGTAGCAGCACATCTGCTATGCTAAAAGGGGAGGAAGAGGAATTCAGATTCCCTTTTTTTCCAGTCCTTTTTTTTTTTTTTTTAATTAATGAGACATTGCTGCCAGATGTAACAGAACCTTGCCTATAACAGTATGTCTTCATGTGGTCATAATCATAAAATGCACCGTTTTGAGTGCAGCTTTCCAGCTTGAAGAGTCCTGCAGCACATCAGTTCCATTTCCTTATGAAGTTGTACCAGTGCATTTTCTGCAATTGAGCCGTCAGCGGCTGTCAGTCAGGGGAAATTAACGAGTCTGCTGATTGCACTGCTGGTAATTACAGAGTGCAGCTGGCGCAGTGCTGTGTCAAGCCTGGGAGGTATTTTAAGCTTACGTCTGTCCTTTCTCCCAACAGCCAGGTCAAGTAATGCTCTACAGAGGATCAGTGAAGGGTTCTAAAATGACCACTGAAAAATTCTGCAAGTGTTTAGAGACAATAACCACAGAGTCACAGGTGTGTTTATTTGTGTCCTTTAGTAGGACACTGAACCTTTACTTGATTGCCCATACTTTTTATAATGATGCATAGTTAATACTGGTGTGCAGTTTATTGATCCCTTAAGGTGAAGCTGTTTTTTCATATCTCTTCTGCTCAGAATGTATAACAGATGGGTTAGTTGTGTCCCTAGTGGTGAATGTCATGCTCAGCATGGTGAATGCTGGCATGTGAACAAAAGAATTAAAGTCAAAAACGAAAAAGTATACACAGTATATTGAGTTTTGCCAGCTTTACATAGTATTTTCTTAATAATATGCAATACTATAGGTTACATCATTCACATAAGACTTTTGTACACAAATTATATAGCTGTTACTGTAGGCATTTTAATCGTTCTTCTATTAATTACATTCTAGGATTTGTAAAATGACTAGCTGATGTCATTAACTGAATAAGGTTTAAATGTTTGCACAGGAGTGAGTAAAGCTATGTGTGACAAATGACATTGCCACTGTGGCTTTAAACAAGGCTTTCTGCCAGAGAAACCACCGAAGGGGACACTGTCCTCAGCAGGTCCATTTATTAGTCAACACACATGGATTTTCCACAGCCCAGATACACACTGCCCAAAAGCCTGTGAAGCTGCAATTGCTATCGTAGAGGTTTTTACAAAGTACTGACTGTTGTTGATAAGAAATTTCAGTTTGGGATTTTTAGTAAATCCAGGGGGGTTAGGGGTTTATTATAGGGGTTAGGGGTTTTTAGGGGTTAGGGGTTTTTTATGTCCTTTACATTGTCATTACTGGTTATTGGGTGTAGGCTTAAACTGGAAGACACCCATTTTATTCATTTAACATGAAATCTACAATATTAAGTTTAAAAAGCAATGCGTTAAATTTCCGAAACATCTGTTTCCCACATGCATAAAGTACACACTTGGTTGGCCTGACTGCTTACCCATTGCTTACCCTGTTTTGTAAGGGAAGAGTTTGACATTTTGGGAAATGTTTGCTTTCTCATTGACTGCTAGATAAGGTAGCCTAGCCTCTTCTCATTTACAGAGTCAAAAACTGCTGTATTGGTAACGCTGCTGGTGTACACACTCTTCCTTCCTGTCACACTTGTGAAGGTTCCCTTGGTTTTTCAGTTTTTCAATTTAAATGCACTTGGTAAGCACAAGTTTTCAATATGCAGGGTTAAATGTTGTGAAGGGGTTATATTTTATCACAAGCCAAATTTTCTTCCTAAATCTAACCAGCAGGTGAAAGCAAAGTGGAAACACAAATCTCTGAAATGAAAAACTTGACTCTGTTACTCTTTAAAGGCACCTACACCAAGCAACACCTTGAACGCATCACTGCAAGCCCAGCAGCAACTGAGAGAAGGACAGCCTCAAGACTACTTTCTGGCGAAGAAAAAACAACAAAACAAGAAAAAAACACATTACATAAAAGTTATAAATTGATTTGCATGACATTGAATGAAATAAGTATTTGATCCCCAACCAAAACATGACTTAGTACTTGGTGGAGAAACCCTTGTTGGCAAGCACAGCAGTAAGACGTTTCTTGTAGTTGGTCACCAGGTTTGCACACATCTCAGGAGGGATTTTGGCCCACTCCTCTTTACAGAAACTCTAAATCCTTTAG
>VUQS01061195.1:0-13355 GCA_015108495.1 Heterochromis multidens
AGACACCCTCTCTACTTTTAAGATTAGGCTTAAAACTTTCCTTTTTGACAAAGCTTATAGTTAGGGCTGGATCAGGTGACCCTGAATCCTCCCTTAGTTATGCTGCAATAGGCCTAGGCTGCTGGGGGTTTCCCATGATACACTGAGTGTTTCTCTTTCTCTCACCGTGTTTTTACACCTCTCTGCATTTAATGAGCTATTATTAATCTCTGGCTCTCTTCCACAGCTTGTCTTTCTCCCTTCACCCCCAACCGGTCGCGGCGGATGGCTGCCCCTCCCTGAGCCTGGTTCCGCCGGAGGTTTCTTCCTGTTAAAAGGGAGTTTTTCCTTCCCACTGTTGCCAAGTGCTTGCTCATAGGGGGTCGTTTGATTGTTGGGGTTTCTTTGTATTATTGTAGGGTCCTTACCCTACAATATAAAGCGCCTTGAGGCGACTTTTGTTGTGATTTGGCGCTATATAAATAAAATTGAATTGAATTGAAAACTTTCCTTTTTGATAACACTTATAGTTAGGGCTGGATCAGGTAACCCTGAATCCTCCCTTAGTTACGCAGTAAGGGGCCTAAACTGATGGAGACTTCCCATGATGCACTGAGCATTTCTCCTTCTCTCACCTCTTTTCACTCACCATGTGATTATACACCACTTTGCATTTAATCATGAGTTATTATTAATCTCCGGCTCTCCTCCACAATGTGTCTTTTGTCCTGTCTTCCTCTCCTCACTCCCAACCGGTTGCGGCAGATTGCTGCCCCTCCCTGAGCCTGGTTCTGCCGGAGGTTTCTTCCTGTTAAAAGGGAGTTTTTCCTTCCCACTGTCGCCAAGTGCTTGCTCATAGGGGATCGTCTGAATGTTGGGGTTTTTCTGTATTATTGTAGGGTCTTTACCTTACAATATAAAGCACCTTGAGGTGACTGTTGTTGTGATAAATAAAATTGAATTGAATTGAATTGAATTGAAGTAATGGTGAGATGAACCCAACTCATTGGGTGAGACGTGGGGTACATCCTAGAGGGGGCGCTAGTCCATCACAGGCCAACACTGCCTGCTTTATTGGAAGGACAGAATTGAGTTTTTAATCATCCCATAAACTACAGTAGTTTTAAAAGGTGTTTTAAAATAATGATTATTATTTAGAATGCCATGTAAAATAACTTAAGCAATCAGTTCCATAGCATCTTTGTCTCTATCTGAAGTTGTTGATGCTGATGGATTTGAATAGCGAGTGTTCACTGCCCTCCTGTGGATACAATGGGGAAGTGTGACATTTCATCAAAACAAATTGGACACAGTTTTGTCACTGTCACCAGAGCAGTCTAACCTGTGTCAGTGCTAGCATTACAGCATAGGAATGTAGCCTGTCTGAAAGCAACTTTCAAAATACATGTAATAGTCCAAATTCAGGAAAACAAAGTTTAAATCAGCTGATATCATTATCATCATACCCTCAGTGGCAACATCTTCTAAACTGGGCAAGTTCAGTAGAGCGTATATATTATACATGTATCTTTATTGGCATATTATTGTACAAAAAATCAACACAAAAAACACTTTAAATAGAATTCTGAAGAATAAACTCATTCTATTATATCTCCAAGCTCGCCTATGAACAGTCTAAATTCACTTGTCTCACAACATTATGGGATGCTGTCCTCTACTGGAACTCAGCTGGAAGTACACCCCCATGACTGAAGACCTCTAACCTACTGAGAGTGTCCTGCTTAAGTGCTATTGAGCACCAATAAATGCCACAAGGTGGGTGATGTGTACTAATCATCTCCCATACACTTCCTTTTATCACTGTATGCAAGTATGCTTAACTGGCTCCTTTCACTACTGGACCATGCAATACCCATATTATATCTAAAAATAAACAAACTATGGGTGAAATAGGAGACAGATGTGAAGACAGATACACTCACTGGACACTTTTTTTGATACACCTTTCTAGTACTGGGCTGGACCCCCTTTTGCCTCGAGACCTGCCTTAATTGTTCATTGCATAGATTCAACATGGAGCTGGAAATATTTTGGTCCATACTGACATGATAGCATTATGCAGTTGCTTTGTGACATACAGTGTTATTCTGCTGGAAGCAGCCATTAGAAGATGGGTACATTGTGGTCATAAAAGGATGGACATGGTCAGCAACAGTATTCATGTAGGTGGTGGCAGTTAAACAATGCTCAACTTGTACTAAGGTGCCCAATGTGTGCCAAGAAAATATCCCCCACATCATTACACCACCACCACAACCACCCTGAACTGTTGATACTAGATAGAATGGATCCATGCTTTCATGTTGTTAACTTCAGATTCTGATCCTACCATCTGAATGTCGCAGTAGAAATTGAGATTCATCAGACCAGGTAACATTTTTCCAAATAAAGCCCATTTTGGTGAGCCCATGCGTAGCCTCAGTTTCTTGTTCTTGGCTCAAATGAGGGACACTCGGTGTGGTCTTCTGCTGCTGTAGCCCATCTGCTTCAGGGTTCAATGTGTTGTGAATTCAGATATACATTCAGAGATGTTCTTCTGCATAAACCTTGGTTGTAATGAGTGATTATTTGACTTACTGTTACCTTTCTGTCAGCTCGAAGAAGTCTGGCCATTCTCCTGTGACCTATGGCATCAACAAGGCATTTTCACCCAGGGAACCCCTGCTCACTTAATATTTTCTCTTTTTCTGACTATTCTCTGTAAAAGCTAGAGATGGTTGTGCATGAGAATCCCAGTAGATGAGTAGTTTCTACTGGTCTACACTTAGACCAGCCAGTCTGGCACCAAGAACCATACCACATTCAAAGTCACTTAAATCAGTTTTCCCATTTTTGTGCTCAGATTAAACTTCAGCAGGTCATTTAATGCCTAAATGCACTGAGTAGTTGCTATGTGATTGATTAGATATTTACATTAATGAGCTGCTGAACACGTGTCCCTAATAAATTGATTGGTGAGTGTATATAACAATGTAGTCTGGATTCTGACTTTTAAAATAAAGTCAATCAAATACTTAAATTTATTATTTAGTGTTATTTAAGCAGTATGGTACTTTTAAATCATAAGTCTACACAGTATATGGATGTAGTAAAAGAATTCAAATTTCTGAAAATTATGATTCTTTAAACAAATCTGAAGTAAAAACGATTAAAGTTTGGATTTAGAGTTGCAAACACATTCACATGGTGGGCTAGACATGACGTTTTGACTAACTTCTCATCTGAAATTATACTGTTATAACCATTTCTGGTGCAGAATCTGCAGTCTAAATCACGATTTTCTTTGACTTAAGACATATATATTTAAAATTATACATTCACTGACTTTTAAAGAAATGTCTGCATAATGAAACAATGTTGAACATTCCCAAGTACTATAAAATATCCTTCCATAATTAGCTTTATAGCTGTTTCCACGTCAGTATACACACTCTCAGTGAAACCCTGTGAGGAGCTCAAGGAATGTAAATGTGCATATTAATAAGCCCCTATGAACTCATAAATCATTTTGACTGTGGATACGCCCCCTGCTCTCCTACTGGCTGTTACGTGCCTCTCGCCGGCTGCGTCCCCTCTTGGTAATTTAAATAGCCCCCTTACGGAATTTGATGAATAGAGTCGCTGTCAAAAGCGTTAGAAGGAGAGGAGAGCTTGTTGACAGACAGACAGCTGTGACAGAGAGCAGAGGAAGCGGAGCTGCGTCATGTCTCGTCCTCAGGCTTACATCTAGTTATTTATCCGCGGAGCTGGACGTCGGGGAGAGTTTACTCAACTATTACCGTCCCGGGCGTAATGTTCTGTGGCTAATCCTTTTTGTTCTTTTCTGGAAAGATATGGACCCGAGAACATGTCAAGCTTAAGTGCGGGTTTACAGCTTTGAGCGTGCGGAGGTTGAATATTTTCCAAGGTTCAAAAAGTTCTCTCGTCTGGAGGAAGCTTTGTCTTGGCAAGGTAACAAGGTAACGCATCTCTTCTTTTTTTCTGCCTTCCTTCGTGTTTCCCGTCCGCGCGCGCATTTCTGAGCACATCTGCTTTAAAAGCTATCAGCTTGTGTGCTTAAACAGCATTCTAGTTACACTATAATCATTTATACCTATAGGACAGCGAAAAGAAAAGAAAAACACTTTTAGAGAGCTTCGTAGACTAATTACCGGAACTCTTCCAAAAGAACCATTTGGTGACTTTCCCCACCCCTCCACACACTCGCGCGCGCGCACACACCTTTGACATACCGTTAATACCTAAAAATCCATCCCCCTCCAGGTCTGCTTGTCAAATCAAGCTTTCTTTTGAAACTACAGAGCTTTCGAATACAAATATACACTGTATGTTTTACATCTTATGCCCTACTTACAGTATACAAAGACTTATGGGTGAAAGATATGATAGTAATTCTCGGATGTATCCGTGAGTATGTTCTGTTGGGGTCAGCCTGTTAGGGCATGTTATAAGTCAGTTGCAGTCATGCTGAAGCCTTGCATAGGTTTGTCAGTGCAAATGAAAATTTTTTTTGTGTGTAACCATAAATATAAAAATGGGTTTACACTAAGAAATAACAGTAATTATTTTTTTAAGACATCTATTCCAGACATTTAATAGGAAATTTATATATTTTTGTTGTTTTTATGACATTTTCAAAGGGTGAGTGAACCTCGCTTGGTTACACCTGTCTCAGCCATCCAACCTCCACCCTGTGTGTTCAGGAGCCTCTGAGGGCCCATATCATCATGGTGAACAGCCAAGTGTCAGGTGTACCTCCGGGCCCCAGGTCTTGTGCAGGATGTGGGGGCAAGATTGCCGACCGCTTTCTGCTCTTCTCCATGGAGCGTTACTGGCACACGCGCTGCCTCAAGTGCTCTTGTTGCCAAGCCCAGCTGGGGGACATTGGTACCACCTGCTACAGCAAAGGGGGCATGATTCTGTGTCGGAGCGACTACATCAGGTGAGAGGGAGAGGAAGGAGGGAAAGGAAGCTGCTGATTTTTAGATTTCTGAGGCCATACAAATGAAGCAGTCTGTGTTTTTGTGTTTGCAGACTGTTTGGTCACAGCGGGGCGTGCAGCGCCTGCAGCCAGTCCATCCCAGCCAACGAAATGGTGATGAGGGCACAGGGAAATGTTTACCACCTCAAGGTAAATCCCCAGCTCTCACATCACTGTACTTTATCCTCCGCTGTTTGTTTGACAGAACCATCTGGGATTTGAAGAGGAGATGTGTCAGGAGAGATAGGAATTGTACCCTCATGTACTCACTCTTTGAGGTTTTTAGATGCTTTTACAAGAGTTTCAGAGTTGTAGTGTTTCATTTTCAGATATCTTTCATCCAACATCAGTTGACAATCTTTCCATTTCTGAGGTTCATATAAACTGTCTGACCTGATATTTTTTCTTCCCCACTCCTCTGCAGTGTTTCAGCTGTGCCACTTGTAGGAACAGACTAATGCCTGGCGATCGCTTCCATTACATCAACGGTACAATCTTCTGTGAGCATGACAGACCGGGCGCTGCCTTGCTCAACAGCCACCTGCCGCCACTGCAGAGCAGCTCTGTGCTGACAGACCAGAAGGTGAATAAAGCAGAGTGTAAATTCTCCATTAATGAACATCGCTATGCTGGAATGAGATAAAAAACAAAACAAAATTGTCAACTCTCCCTTTGAGATGATGACCGCAGTAGGATGGTATTATGAAATTGAAGGGAAAAAAAATTATAATGTCTTAAATATATATTTAGTAAAGGAAAAAAATTGTCTTGACCTCAATTGGATGGGTCCTATTTTTTGGTCATGTTATCATGAGAATTTCCATCACATTGCTGCTATTTTAACCCCTCTACACATTTACATCACACAACGCGACCGTACTGTTAAGGCTATGCTATTTTTGGAACAAACTGGAATCAGTAGTATTAACCTTGTTCACGTACAGCGATGAATGACTTAGCCAACCATAAGTGGTGAAAATAAGGCACAAATTAGTTGAATAACTGAGGGTTTAAAAAAAGTCACAACATTTGTCAAATTCTTTTTGCAGCTTGTAAAACCTTCTTTGTATGGATGGGGGGACCATTTAGGGGTTGCAGTTCAGTGGTGATAACCCTAAAGGTGATGATGAAGAACAAGGCCTTGCCACCCAGCCTGCTTATTCTACAGAAATGGAGTTTTAATGATGAATGACTTTACAGTAACGAGCACTCTTTGTTTTAAAACCTGTACCTTAAAATTCTTAAAAGTAAACTGCACTGTATATTGAAGGTGTTTCATTTTTTGTTTTCTGTATACATTAATATACAGTGTAGGAAACATTCTTAAACTCAACCAAATACTTTGATTTTACCTTCCTGTTAAATCTGATCTTTGAAAACGATGTGTTTATAAACATTTCCATCTCAGGTTTGGTGTCAAATTTAACGTGGTATTAAAGGTTTTTAAAATTTTTAAATATAAATTCTATACACCCTAAAGGGTTGCAATAACCTGAAAAATAACACAAAGAATTGGATGAAAAAGAGACAGTTATGTACATGACGGGGGAAGTGGTGGAATGTAACAAAAATCTTTACTCGTACACTGTACTTGGGCAATGCTAATTTAAATTTCTGCTCCACTACATCCATCTGCTCATCTTCTTAACTATCCAAAAAGTTTTGCAGATTGGCTGGAGCCCCCCGACTGACACAACTTGCATCTTCCACACAGTTTAAAAAATAAAATAATGATGTTACCACAGTCTACATAAAAGTAATAATAGCAATAATGCTCTCAGTTAAAATCATTTAAACTTTTTCTGTATTTGCCTTTTTTTCTTAAACCAAAAAATACCTAAAGGTGATGATAGAGACTCTAACTATGACTTTACATAAAGAACAAAGATAACATTTTCCTCACAGTTATTGATCATATCAATATTTCAATTTTAAATATTACGATTATTGTCAATACATGGTTATTTGTATATTCCTAGATAGAAGTACGTCTTCTAAAGCACTGTACTTTGGTAGGTTTTTTTAAATGTATTTTCCTGCTCAACAACATCCAGCCATCACTTCCATACACACCTTATAACCAGATTTTAAAATGAGACAGCACTTCTCAACAGGTTTTGAAATAATTTGAAATGAACTCCACTTTGACCAAATGCAACATTAAAATCATGTTTACATGTAAATGCAGTAATCTGACATTAAAGCTGTGAAGTGTGAGTCTTCATTAGTGATAAGCCTAAGTTTCAAAAGTCAAAAATCACATATTTTGATAGCTATAGTTTGGGTCACTTGGACATCAGCACTAGTCTGCAGAGAACATTCAGTTATAAATTCTTTAGTTAAATATGACATTAAATGCAGAATTGTTACTTGTAATTACATTTTTTTCTCAATATAGTGTGGTATTGCTACATTGAATTAAAAAATGTCTAACACTGAAAAAATGAATATGACAGTAAACTGATTTTTGTAAAGAACTGAAATGGAACATGGGAACAGTCCTGGAAATCTCTTCACTTTACTAAGCTCCTGATGTCACATTGCTCTTTACAGCTATAATATAACCAGGTATTATACAATAGATTTTGTTTTGTTGTACATGTGGGTGTGTCTAAGCTTAAATCCTTCATTTGAAGATGAAGAGAACACTTGAATAAGAAACAAATTGATGCAGGACTTTGTAGTCACTCAGCTAGAATAGCACACAGCTGAATCTGAAGCTTGTGTTGTGATCCTCTCTCTTCTCTGTTTTTTGTCTGTAGGTATGCTGAATGGTAAAAGTGCCATGTGTTGCCCTTGTCTTCCCCTCCCAAGCTTCACTCCTCCTTCTCTTTCACTACTATTGCCATTGTTGTTGTGGATTCTCATCACCACCCACCTGCTTCTCTCTCCCCCCGGAGTGGAGACAGTTTTTCTCACTCAAGATATCCTATGGCTCATCATATCAGAGAGACTCTCTGTACCGCATACAAAGTCCTGTTTATGTTGGGTGGTCAATGTTAAAGTGGTCTGTGCATCATGCAAAGACTCAGGAGTTGCACTGGCAAAAGGCTCCTTACAGGACAAAAGGGAAGGCTGGAAGAAAACAGCGCCAAGTGGAAGAGAGAACAAAAGCTGCTTGAGTGAATGTTTGATAGACTGCTGTAAAATGACTGTCGAAGTTTTGCTTCATGCCATGTGGCATTATTTCCCCTGAGCATCAGAGAGTTTTTTATTTTTTATTTTTAATGAACTCCTAATCTCTCTCTTTTGTGTATGTTAATCTGGAGATCTGACACTGAGGACTGGAGATAAAATTGATGGATGACAAAAATCTGAAAATTTTCAGTCATAGGAAAACTAATTTAAATGAGTTGAAAATCCCACACCAGAAACATTTTAAAGGTCTTAAAGGAAAAGTAAAGCCTGTCACTGTTTTGTCACCTATTGATTTCTCTTGTGCCTTGCACAAAGAAGAAGTGAAACGATCCACTGAAAGTTTTGTTTTTCTTCTGTACAGTTTTATTTCTTTATCAGATGCCTGTTCAGTGCGCGCACGTGTGTGTGTGTGTGTGTGTGTGTGTGTGTGTGTGTGTGGGGGGGGTGATATGGCATTGAAAGAAAAATCCTATTAAAACGATTTTCCTGTAACATGTCACAAAGTGAGCCGAGGTCCTTGTGAAGCCCGTTAGCAGCATTAGAGTGGCATTGTGTTGCATGGTACCTAGCATGGTGGATGTTACTGGCTCTCTCACTCTCTTTCGCCCTGTATGGTGAAAACATGCCTGATTACCCCGAGGAATGGAATTAGGGGGCTTGAGCTCTGACCATTTACAGAAGCAATTAAACATGATCCCTGTATCTGTGCTGCTGGAGCTCCTGGGAGGCTGAACTGGGGGCATATCCCAAGGCTGACTGGCTCGGTGGCTCCTTGCCTCTTATAAAGCCTAATCTGAAAGCAGGCTAATTAAAGGGGATGTAGCCCCCTCTACATCCAGGGCATTTGAAACAATCTGATGTATTTACTGTTTACCATGTTTCAATTAAAGCTCCCACACAGCCTGGTTTGTTTCCTGTCGCTGCTCTTTGTTCTCTGCCACTCTGCATGGCTTCTGAAAAGTATTTCCTTGAGCTGTATCTAATTCGCTCTAACTTAGGATGCCTTTTTAATGCAATGTAAAACCTTAAGTTTTAACATACAGTCGGTAGTTGGGAGTTAATCTTGGTGTGATAGTGGCGGCAGAGTGCGCAGCGTGCAGGAAACACACGATAGCATCTGCTCTACTTTCACACCTTGCCTGGGAGCATGGCAGCCTTCAAACTCGCACCTTAATGCGCTTAGTTATTTCAAAACGCCCCACTTGTCATGCTAGGTGCTGATACTGCATCAATTATTTATTCCACGTCTGATCAAGAAGCGTCACGCAAATTCATTAACGTATGCAAATGATCACAATTACAATTATCTTTGTATCGTGATGGTGAAGAAATAAAACCTTGGCACATTCCTGAGTCCCACCACACCACAAGTTACACTTTGCATTCAAACTAATCAAGCCTCATCTGCCTTTTCCTAATTAGCCGGAACGTTTTCAGATGCCAATTAGCGGGTCTCATGAAAAGGCACTTTGCCATGAGGCGTTGTCTTTTATCAGAGCTTCTGCAGGTGTGTGGCTCACCATGTAGCTTGTGTCATAGGAAAGTGTTTATTCCTGCTAATTAATCATATTAACACATGCAGATGAGTGTAATTGCCTGAGCTCCTCCACCTCACACTGTGTGAAGACATAAGAAGATGCCAAGATATTTTTACATGCTTATGATGAGAAGGACAGGAGATGCCTCCTCCTTGCCCAGATACTCCTCTCATAGATCCAAAATGGCTACCCCCCTTGATGCTGATTTGTCAGTCTGTCAGCCAGAAGCTCTTTCTAACAAGCATGCCTGTGTATGTGGAGTATTTGGAACCAGACAATGTGCTGGAGTTGGTTTTCACATCTCTGTGACAGTCCAGTCTGCAGTGTGTCACCAGATGTGACCTAAAGTGTGAGCAGCAGAGTATTTACTTCAGTTTTAACTCTAAGTGCTCATATCTTTGGTGTTTTAAGTTGCATGTCCATGCTCACTATATCATGTAGAACACACACACATTTCCAATGTCAGCTAACACCCCACACCACAGAATTAGCAAGCAATGCATTACTGAAAATGTCAGTGTTTCTAACTCTTCAAATCCTTTTCCAAATTATTTTTCCATCATGTTCAGGTGGTACATGATGAATTGAAGACATAAAGAAATACTTTGGAGGGCTGGAATCAGTGACATTTCTCATGAGATTTATGCCTCTTTTCCACTAGTACCTACTCGGATCGATTCAGCGCAACTTGACTCAACTCGGTTTTGGTGGTTTTCCATTACAATTTCGTACCACATCAGCATGGGGGGGGGTCGTTATAGCAACGCATCCTGAAAGTCGCATGACTTCATTTATATGCGACACAAACACACAACAATAGAGGACATCGAGGCGATCGTGGCTCAGCCGATGGCTTTTTGTCAGACTCGGGGTAAAAGAAGAGAGCCAGAGAAGGCTGCGGGCGGCGAGATGAAACACGGGGTTGTTTGTGTGTAGCCATTTCCCTCGTTGCCGGGTTTCAAAAATGGTGGGTTTGAATTGTGAAGGAGTCACTCTAATGACTTATACAGTGACGTCCCTCCCTGGCCAATCAGTGACATGCAGTCCATTGACATCACATTTTGGGATCGCCTCTGATCACTTGGAACCCCAGCCAAGCAGGTACTAAAAAAGTACCTGGTACCAGGTACTACCACCTAATGGAAAACCCCTAAAACCGTGCCGAGTCGAGCCGAGCCGAGTAGGTACTAGTGGAAAAGGGCTATTAGGAGTCTGTGGTGATTGACTCAGTTTTGGAGATGGCCTCAAGTGGACATGTGAGAAACTGCAGTTTTTGTCACTTTGCCGTGTTCTGTTTTTCAGCCTTGGGGGGTCATCGCATGCTGTAAACTGCTGAGTCTTGACCAAAAGTACTTTCGCTTCCAAGGGGCACTGCAATGTGTTTAAAGAAGTGTGATTTCTGTTTTTGTGTTGTCTCAGTAGTTTTGTCAGCTTTAAACACAGGAATGTTGATCAGCAGAAAATCTTTTTAACTTTTCAGTAGCATGGGTCACATACTGCTCTGTATGTTGCGATGGTGGGTTCCTTTTTTTGCGTAACAAGAATCTGTAGCTTTTGTCCTAATTTCCTAATATAGGATTTAGGAAATCTTTCTTTTTAAGTCAGCATGATGTTTCAAACAGTGATGCTATTCTGGCTTCAGATGCAAATTCAGATTTAAAGTATAGATCTGGATATATAGTATAACAGTTTAGCTTTGATAAGGGTTAAAAATAAACAAGCAATAAATTAGACTGACACATGCATGGTGTATAGTTTTTTTTCTTAGTGGTTTTTTTAAATATATATTTTTTTTCTCCTTGAGTGAAATCAAACCACAGAAAATGCTGTAAATGTATCATTTCTGAATGAGTGCGTGTGTTGGAGCAGGCTTGAAGAAAATGCAAAGCAGTTTTGTTTTACTTAATGTTCCGGGTTTGAGGGAAAGGTCCTTTTTGAAAAAAGACAATACAATATGGCAACAGCAAGCCCTCACACAGGAGCACATACACAAATCAATAGTACGCACACCTGGCACAGGTTCATACTATGAGTCAGCGAGGACTCCTGGAGATTTGTCATCGTCCTGTGTGTGTGCAGAGCATCAAGGCTGTTCTCCCCGGGGCTCTGCATTCAGTTTCCTGCTGTTTCACTCAGTGAAGATCAAAGTCTTCTGAAATACGCAGGGATCCTCATCAACTGCTCTGCCCGCCATGGGATAAGCTCTGTTTATCAGCTCTCTACAAACACACTCACTGACACACAAAGCATGCAAATTTACACTCACATCCGTACTATTGTGCTGTAACACTAAACCTTAATGTTGTACCCTGCTCATTTTAAGAAGGAATGCTTTTCCTTTTGTCTTATGTCACAAGTTAATTGTATTTTAGTTTAATTTTTAACTGCTGTAGCAATTATTTTCTCAACTTTGGGAAGAATAAAGTATAGCTTAGCTTATCTTATTTTATGAACTCACACCAGAGTGCAGACCAGACACTCTTCTTTAAAAACTGCCAAATGGAAAACCCACCATAAAGCTGTCATGGATGGAAATCAGGTTGTTCCACAGGAAATACGTGAAAATTGAGTAATTAAGGTGCACTGATTTAGTATGTTAAAATCTTGATTTAATATAAATGTCTTAAGTTTTATTTATTTCACACAGAAACACAATCACAGGAACTGTCTTTAGTAGATATTTGCTTAGTTTTCTAGCTCCACCTGCTGATGAAAATGTTAAATCACACCCAGGGTTGTAGTGATTTTTTTTTTATTTTTTTCTCTCCCCTGGACAGAAAGTGAATTGTCCAGATGGACCAAATGCTCTCATGTGTATTATGTAATTACAATATATGGAGATTATATTTTCCACTGCTCATGTCCAAGCGCCAGTTATCTCTGTTGAGAAAACTGAAAATCTGTCTGTACTTCCTGTCAACAAAAACAAAGAAAAGAATGTGGTTCTGCTTTAACTTTTTCCACCATAAAGACAACATTTGACAACCTCCCCAGTACCC
The DNA here is from genome assembly GCA_015108495.1 of Heterochromis multidens. NCBI lineage: Eukaryota > Metazoa > Chordata > Actinopteri > Cichliformes > Cichlidae > Heterochromis > Heterochromis multidens. Next base: position 12,657 of record VUQS01061195.1, read on the forward strand.
TTAATGATGAGTTTTGACACCTCAGTACATATCAATAAAGATGTGGTTTGATGACACCACTAGTGGCACAACTAGTCATTTTGTTCTATAAGCAGGCCTGAAATATGACAGAAACCGCTCAGTTAAGAAAAGAGCTTCAAGGGTTACTCCCAGTAGGCTTTTAAGGGGTAAAGAGTTAAAATTGCTGCCATCTCCTACTGATGTTTCCTTTAAGAACTCTACTTTTCTGACTGAACTAGACCTCTGACCTCTAGTGTCTACAAGACTGCTCAAAGAGCAGTGCTCTTTGAGCAGTCTTGAGCAGTGGCGCCAGTGCTAATGCTTCAATTTTAAATATGATCAACTTATCCTTATTAATGGGCTACGTACCACAGGCCTTTAAGGTGGCAGTAATTAAACCATTACTTAAAAAGCCATCACTTGACCCAGCTGTCTTAGCTAATTATAGGCCAATCTCCAACCTTCCTTTTATCTGAAAAATTCTTGAAAGAGTAGTTGTAAAACAGCTAACTGATCATCTGCAGAGGAATGGTTTATTTGAAGAGTTTCAGTCAGGTTTCACAACTCATCACAGTACAGAAACAGCATTAGTGAAGGTTACAAATGATCTTCTTATGGCCTCTGACAGTGGACTCATCTCTGTGCTTGTCCTGCTAGACCTCAGTGCAGCGTTTGATACTGTTGATCATAATATTCTAT